>PVJX010048912.1:0-11286 GCA_004027295.1 Dolichotis patagonum
TGGCTTTATACTATTGTGTTATGTTTGATATTATTGTAATTGAAACTATGCTCAACTATAGCAGAGTAAGAGATATGGCGTTAGATACTGTTGATGTCCAGTTGACTTAATGTAAAGTACTGTGTTGCCTATGTTGTCCTCTTCTGATCTGCTCTGTACTGCCCCCTTTTGTTTTATTCTCTTTTAAATAAAAAAAAGACATCATATTATACTGATATACATACTCATTTTTATAGCATCACAGCTCATAATAGCTGAATTTTGGAAGGAGCTTATTTGTCCCCTGACAGATAAAGAAAATAAGGCACCTAGACACAGTGGAACACTACTCTTCCTTAAAGAATGATAAATTTGGATCATTTGCAGCTAAATAAACCCACCTTGAGTTTATATTTTTAAGGTAGTAAAATACAGCAGAACAAGACAGTATAAAGTCAATCGAGACAGTGCAGTGAAATTGGTACAGAACTTAACAGCAGGTTACCGAGAAAACAGTAACAGGTACCATAGTATATCTTGTTACCTTCATAATAATTGTCCATTCAATCAGGTATAGCAAAATCAAAACAAATATAGAACATCATAAAACCTATCAAAACAGAATATTGAAGAAATACAATTAATCAGAACAAAGCAAAACAGTGATAACAATATTTGCCTTCAAAGAGATGGTAGAAGAAAAACCCCATATTTGCTATATTGCATATGGTCAACATCCCAAGAGATGCTGAGACCTCTGGCTTCCATTTGCTAATGGAGGAGGGAGGGATGTTTGATTCTCAGCCCACACTCAGGTAGGCTCACTGGGCTGCCTACCATGGAGGCCAGTGGGTTAACTTGTTGCCCAGCGTTCTAAGTTCCAACATGGAGCAGATCTGGGGGGACGCTGACTGCCTGGTTCTCTCGCTGGGTCACCCGCCCCTTGCTCAAGCCACGGTGCATGGTTTCTCTTATATAAGAAATGCAGAGTAAAGATCAAGGCCAGCCTTGGCTACAAAGTGAGTTGGAGGCCAGCCTGTACTGCACAGCTGTCTCAAAAAGGTTAAAAATGAAACAAAACAAACTAGAAATTAAAAAAAGAAATTGCAAAACACATTAGAAGATATCTTCAGATTAATAATCAAGTTTGATAAAAACCATAAGGTACAAAAACTTGTACAGTAAAAGGAGTAGTTCAGTAGAAATTTATAGCTACAAATTTGTGCATGAAAAAATAGGAAACATCTCAAATCAATTACCTAACTTTTTGCCATGAGGCTGTGGAAAAAGGAGATAAAAGGAGGCAAAGTAAACCTAAAAGTAGCAGGAAGAAAGAAATACAACCATCAATACAACCATCAATGGTGAACAGTACAGTATGGTAGAAATTGAAGAAACACAAGTTTGAAAAAATTAGAGAAATTCATAAAACCTTATGAGAGCAAAACACTGATAGAAGATAAGGTAAAATACTAAAAATGACCAAATCAACAATAGAAGTTTGTTCCAACTTTAGAAGAGTAGTATGACTATGAATCTTATAGAATAAAAATAATTCTAAAGGAATTCTATGAACAATGGTATGCCAACAGATTAGATAAAATGAACCAATTTCTTAAGATGTAAAAACCACTAAAACTGACTAATGAAGAAATAGATAATATGAAAAGATGTATAATAAGCATGAGGTTCAGTACCACTGTATACTGAAAGTATTTAATTTTATTTTTGACTTATACAGGGACTCACATTTAAAATTTTGCCTTGAGTCTCAGAGAAGATTTTGGACTTGGACTCTTCAGTAATGTTGGAATTATTAACCCCTTGATGACTCTTAGTGATGAACTAAATGTACTTTGCATAAACAGATGGACATGAGGCATTTTGGGGTGCAGGGACAGAACATTACGGTTTAGATCTAAATCTACCCCTACTGGTCTCTTGGGGTTTTGGAAGGTGATGGATTAAGTAGGCACTATAGTCATCAGTGGATTAACCCACTAATGAATTCATAGCCGATGTGCTACTGGGAAGTGTGAGTTCATCAGAGAAGGCAGGTCACTGGGGGGCATGACATGGGAGGATATACTTTAGCCCTGTTCCTTCCTCCTCTCTCTGTTTCTGGCTCCCATGCATTGAACCTTTCATGCCTTTCTGTCATGCTATCAATTAGTATCAGCCAACCATGGGCTGAATGCTCTGAAGCCGTGAACCCAAACAAATCTCTTCTCCTTTAAAGAGTATCAGATTTTTTTTCCAGAAATGGAAAAGTGACTATAATACTTTTTTTAAAAAATAATTTTATTTAAAGAGAAAAAAACAAAACAAAACAGAATAAAGGGTAGCAACAATACAGTATTCCAAGGAAAAAAGGAAAAGAACAACAACAAAAAAACCTAAGAAATTATTGCTTGACAAATTACATACTGACTTCTTGGAAACAGCTGTTCAATTTACAAAGTTAAAACATGTAAAGTAGACATTCAAACAGTGAGACTGTTAACAGTTCTGCCCCACGATCTGACAAAAACAGCAATATGGTCATCCATCTTATCCATGCAAATACACATGCAATTATATCAAAAGAGTAGAATTAAACACAACAAAACAGAGCAAAGCGGATCACAAGAAAGCAATGTAAGAGACAAAAATTTCAAAACTAGACAATTGGAGATACTCACTCTCTATCATATTGACTATTGTCTTCTTCCAAATAGTTGTCCATATTAGGAAAAGTGACTATAATACTAGTTTATTTTTAAATATTCAAATGTCTCAATTTTTGGCCAGGTTTTGTGGCACATGCTTGTAATCCCAACATTCAGGAGGCTGGGGAAAGAAGTTCTCCATGAGTTACAGGCCAGCCTGGGCTACAAAAGTGAGTTCAAGGCAAGACTGTACTATATAGTGAGACTCTGTCTCAAAAAAAAGTCTCAACTTTTATTCATTCATCCAATGAATTATAGATCCTCAGTACATTCAAACTATAAATATTTGCTGTATGATGTCTTATGTCAGCCACTGTTGTCAATAATGCAGAAAACTGCACAGCAAGGTCTTTGATCCCATATAACTGATCTGGATATACCTACAGTTTTAGGAGTTATTACCCACTCCACTGATGAATGTGTGTTTCATTCTAGACCCCCTTAGGTTCTATAGCATCTTTCTCTATAACCTTTGATAAAGAAATAACTTTGCAAGAAATCTCATGGTAAGAACTTGATATTGGGACTGACATGCTTGGTTATGTTTACTAATAACAAGTACATGTATGTTTATCTTTCCTGCCCTTTTTTGCAGAATGTAATTGACATCTTTTTAGTTTTCTTGATGTCATAGTAAGTTTTTGTGATGCTCAATCTCCCAGTTCAATGGTCAACTCACCAGTGTGCTCCACAATTTTTTGGCATAGCTCTCTGGGCAGAAATATTTTGTCTTTCCTCTGTTGTAAATGAACCCTAATGAGTTCCAGTTCTAATCCTCTAAGAAAATTTCTACGAGGTATTTTGCACTTACTATTTTCTTTGTAAACCATCAAACGATGTCACACATGTTTAGGATTCAGTAAAACATAGTCATTTGAACAATGCTTTGTGTTTCAAGTGTTTCAAGTGGCATCGTAATTACTGCACTACTAATCAAACATATCTACTCTGTCTTTGATTTTGTTGTAGGAAGTTAACATCTCAGGCTTTTGTTTTGTCAAGGTTTTCCTATTAATGTCTCCGTCATGATGAAATGTTCACATCAGTAATACCAGTTTGTTTTTCTTTGCCATGTTGCAAGTGTTATATATCTCTCTGAAATCCAAAAGTTATTCTATGCAATTCTCTCTTTTGAATTTGGAACTTCCATGTTGTTCTTGTCTGCAGTTCCTACACTAGTAGACTTGTGCTCAAACTTGTGTTAGCAAATTTTAACATCAATCAGAAACTGGTAAACCAATTGTTGAATGTCACTTTCCAATTAGTTTGGGAGATGAGAGCAGCAAGTCTGTTAGCAATATCATTTGATTTATTACTATATAAATAAAAGCCTTGTGTCTGAGTTCCAGGATAAATTTCTAAACTGAGCATATAATAAGTCTTTACACCTAACAAGGGCATATGTTTTTATGACATATTTTGAAGGCTTTTGGAGAATATATGGCCTAAAGCTACAGGTACCACGAAATGCTACAAAATGTTTATCGTAGTCACATATTCAAATAGTGTGTGGATTGCTTGGCAATTACCCACCTATCTCTTAAACAGTGAGCAGATAGCAGTCATATGGTCACTTGTTTTCTTTCTTGGTGGGTGTTTTTGCCTTCAAACCTCAAGCAGTTTTGAAGGAGACCAAATCTCCTCAGTGTTATCATTACTTTACAAACCTCAAACCATGCCCACTCTTTTTCCATCAGTCTTTTACATCCTTGATAATGATTAGAAAGTCCTGCTGCGTGCTGCAGACCCATGAATGACTTCAGTTCAGCTAGTGAGGTGTAATAATAAACACACTTTTGAGTGGGACTATCAGTGCATACAGAGTTTTCCTTGTGTTTCAGTATTTGTATATTTCATAGTATCTTGTAGTCCGTTACAAACAGTTTCCAACATTGAATGGCAGTGCTGGCATTCTGTCCAGTAGGTTTCACCCCTGCCAAGATCCTCACTGTATTTTCGGGCCTAGTTCTAAGGCTGAATCATCCCATTTGGTTGCATGACCATTTTGTACTATTTCCACTAGTCAACTACGTACTCACATGACTGCTTTCTTCGTCATCTGCATTAAGGAGATCTGCTCTCTCTGTGTCTGTATCAGTGGATTCTTGCTTCATCTCACTGTCACAGAAGCCTGGCCCACATGGCCAGTTTCAAAGTCATTGTCATCATCATTCACACATGAGTAAGTTGATGATTCATTTACAGCTCCCCCAGAGCTGCAAGTCTGATTTTTTCATGTGTCATTGTACTGAATTGGCTTACTTCAATCAGAAAAATCAAAATAAAATTTTAAAAAATCCTAAATGCAGAGAAATGTAGCAATGCATTTCATAGGTAAAACTCACCTGTTGCTGCTTTGGAACTACTGTACATACTTTTCTACTTGCCTGCCAAGTAGGTGAATGTACAGATGGGCTTTTTATTTCCCCAGGCACAGCTACAGAGTCACATCCATGTTTTATCACGGCAAAATGCACGTTTACACAGCAGAAGCATAGTGTGGGTGTATTTCACCCCCTGTGATGCTCACATAATCATACCAAAAACCTTAGATGGAGCATAACATGGGTTAAAGTCCCAGCTTGACACTTTTGCACATGTGCACACACTTTGCCATTAGTCATACCAAGTGCAGTTGCTGAGAGGCAGAGATGTCTATTATTATGCTAAATTAACAGTAGAAAATTATAGGATAGGTTGGTGTAGCATGTTATTATGCCCCTTGGGTGTTTGTTTACGGGTGATTTATGTAAACTTGCAGTGCGTTGACTGCCTTGTGCTCCATGGTTCCAAATATATATATTTGAATGTATATATATATATATATATATATATATGACACATTATATATCACTCTGTATATGTATATATATATTAGATACAATTTGTTTCTGAAATCATGTCTCATTTTACTATTCGTTTATATTTTCTGTTTTGATGTGCCCTTTACTAAATTTTTTTGTGTGTGTCTTTTTGAGACAGGGTCTCATTATGCAGTTCAGGATCTCCTTGAACTCACTTTGTAGCCCAGGCTGTCCTCAAATTGGCAGCAATTCTCCTGCCTCAGCCTCCCAAGTGTTGGAATTACAGGCATGTGCCACCATTCTCTGCTATCTCTTTAGTTTTGTCCTGTTTATAGTTTATTCTATCTTTTTAGTCATGTAAATTATGCCAGTTTTTGTTCACAAGTTTATAATCATTTTTTCATGGTGTTTCATTCTTGTACATTTTTTCTTTTGATTTCTTCTTCTGAAAATGTTTATTAGAAAATCTTGATTTTTCTTTAGATTTCCTTTCTTTCCATGGTTTCCTACAAGAAGTGACTCTACATCTAGTTCCCTGTTTGGAAATGAGCGTTACCTTGCATTTCGCAATGCCTGGTGACACCATCTGATTCCAGACGCAAAGCCCAGCCTGACACAGCATCACAGCTGGTGTCTATTCTATGGTTCTGTGCAGTGTGGTATAAAACATTTGTCTCAATTTGGAACCAAAACTTTTCTTTTTTCTCTCTTTATGAATTATTTGTCACAGTTAAGCATTTGGATGGGTGTATGATGTTGGAAAATGACTAAGTGAAAATTCATAGTACTATATTTACCAGAGTACTATTATCAATTACTTTTCAATGCTTATTTTTCTAAGTGTATAGTTTCTTGATTCTGGACTATATATACATTCTCTCCCTGTCACGACTTGCACAAAAATATAATATACTAGATATGGATAGCATGAAATTTGAACACAAATAAAAAGATGAGGGTGTTTAGTTCACAAAAAATTGGCTTAAAGTGGAGTGTCCTGAAATATTGTTCATGTGTTTGAAAAGATGTCAGTGGAAAGGGATTTCATCCATTAGTGTCTGCTGAAGTTAAGAAAAACTGTTTTACTAAATAGAGAAAGCATTTTGAATGGTGTATTGAAAGATCCAACACTATCTCATCAACAATGATTCTATCTACTCTCAAGGTCTTGCATGCATACTGACCATGCCATAAGTTTTAGAGTGGTTTTAAATATGGAATAAGAAGAAAGAAAGAAAGAAGAAATCAAGCAAGCAAGAAAGAAAAACTATGAGGATTCAGCAAATGGATTCCAAGCCTATTACACAACTGAGGCTTTAACTTAGTGGGAAGGGGAGCCAAGTTTCTTCTGTGTCTACATAGTCATAAGCTTGAGGCCTTTACATTCTGCTAAGAACAAATGAGCGAATTCTGATTGGCACATTGTCAGTGAAGACCGTTTAGTATTAAGTTAGCTTATTGCATAATTGGAAAGTTACTTTATTTTTAGATTTACAGCTTCACTTTAGCTCACTGATCTTTAAATTGAGGTTTAAAGAATTTATGCACTTAACAAATATGGAGTATTTACTGTTGGCCAGGACTATTTAAGTATTTCATAAATACCAATTCATTTAATCTTCAAACATACTTAAGTAGGTAATAGTTCTATCCCCACTTTACAAATGCAGCAAACTTAGGCAAATAATTTAATTCAACATACCTTAGGCAAGGGAAAGAATAATGGCACTGCAAGGATTTGAATTCAGGGTTAAAGGGCCCTGAGATATTTGGCTCAATTTGTGAAATTCAATAAAATAATTCAATAAAACATTGTTAATATAATTTTTTAGCAATTATGCATTTTATGTAGGGGAGTATTGACAATGCTGTTTGCAGGTTAAATTTGAAAATAATTCATTCTATATAATAACATAGCAGTTTTATTGACTTAGGACATTCTTCATATAATATATATGATTTCAAAAGCAATAAATGGAAAATGGAAGTGTCACAATTGAATAACAATTTTAATTATTCATTGGTATCTTTAAATTCATTGATGGTTACTTTTCTAAATGGCTTTTAAGTGGTGAGAGTAGAAACTGTAATGCATTTCTTCCTTTCAAAAAAGTATTAAACTAACCATGTGTACATGTAAGTTTCATTTATAGACTATTGAATGATAAATCACTTTATTTGGAAACCAAAAGCAGCATTAACATTCTATGCATGACTCGTCTAGCCAACAGCCATATTTGTGGAACAATCTGTATGTAAATTTTAAAAAATAAATTAATATTAAGGTTACCTAAGGGTGACTACTTATGTGTATGATTTATCATCACTTGTGAACATGATATTTATCATGCAAACACAAGAAATGAACTGAACAATCAATACAAGTCATAAAAATTGCAGAAAAGTATTCCAATACTCTTGTATTGACATGTTCCCAGGAAATTTTATCTCAATTCATGATTACTCAAATTTATGATACATTACTTATGCTACATGGCAGTTATACTGTGGCTAATAAATATACAGGGACAATTTGTGTAAATTAAAGGAATTCCTGGTGTTCTATTTATACCTTCCATTTTAATTTTAAACGAAGTTATACTACATAGTAATTGCATTTCCAATTACAACTTTTTGGCTGACATTTTGACTGAATTAGAAATCATTTAGGTCCCTTCATGAACTCTGACAATAAAAATGATAGTCTATTTACTACTTTCATAACAGTACACATATTTCTGAACTAATTTGTTTTGGAATACCTCCTGGATGTAGACATTATTTCTCACTCTCTTTCATGCTGTCTTTCAATCTTTCCTTTAACCCTGCATTGATAAACCTTGGTAAGAAAATGAAACACAATAGTTAAATTTATAAGCAACTCTAAAATTTTGTACATAAAATTAAAGTACACAATACAAAAAAAATGATTTAGCTCTACACAAAAGAACTCAGTGTTACTGAGTGTTAATTACTCTTAGTTTATGCTTATGGCTGGAACACAATACCTGACACCCACATTCTAGGGAGGAAAGATTAATTGGTTTAGTTTGACTCACAGTTTGTAGAGGTTTCAGTCCATAAGTGGCTGGCTCAAAGGCCCACATTGCAGAGTTTCATGAGAGAAAAGACTTGCTCCTGACTGGGAGTCAGGAAGCAGAATGAGATAAAGACAGGTAGAAGGTGACACACCCTTCCAGACTAAACCCCAGTGAGCCACCTTCTTTCACCCGGCTCCACCTTGCAACATGACATTTAGCTGTAAATTTACCAGTAGACTAATCTATGCATGGGAATTACCCCACATGATCCATTCACCTCCCAAAAGGTCTCATCTATGAGGATTTGGGGGGACATCTAGATATAAACCATAACAATCATGTGTTTCTTCAAAGAACCAGTTCATGAATAAGGTGGTTTTGCTGGTCCTATAATGAATCAAGCTCCTAACCAATCATATAAACCTAATCCAGTTAAGATTTAGTGGCCTTTTGTGTTGGTAAAAGTTTGATTTGTGATTTTTGCTACTCAAAATCTATCAAATTTAGCTGTCCTTTGCAGAACAATAAGTACTTTTGCAGGCTAGAAATTCTTCCTTGGCAGTCAAATTCAAATAGTTTTTCTCCTGAGTCCCAGTGTAGCTAGTGATTCTTCTTTTGCTCAGTGTCCCTGTCACCTAGTTTTTATCTGAGACTTCTCCTGAGACTGGTTGTCACTGAAGACAGGCAATAACAGCAGGTCACATCTAAATAAAAATATAACCCCTGGCTTCCAGATGTTCACTGTGCTTATGGTAAAAAAGAACTAGCAGGAAAATGGGTTCATAGATTGGGACAAGAAAAAAATAATCAGGGACTTTCTTGTTAGATTAACCATGGACATCAAGTTAATACTTTCAGAGAGTACTGACAGTTAAATACTTAATACATTTTCCTGCTGTTTTAGGAGGAATCAGCAATTTTTCAAAAAATAATATGAAAGTCTTATAAGAAAATAACAGAATAGTCTTTCTTATGAAAATGTTTTAAAAATTATATTGCAGTGGGCAATTTGATTTAGGTAAGCGATATTATATTTATAAAAACACCAATGACACTAACAATATAGATGGCTGGCTTGTTATAGAATATTTACCCTATATCAAACATATGTTAAATTCTTTATATGTATTTACTCAATAAACTGTGAATTCTAAGCTGAATTCTTCCATGTACTTGTCAAAGATATCAGTACTTTCATCTTATAAAATGGAGACTAAGAATTACTCTGAACATCTCATAGTATTCCAATGGGGCTCAATTATAAAAAAGCATATGAAAGAGAATGCATAGCAAATATTAAGCTATGCTATCAATGGGAAGAGTTCATTGTCATCCCTATGTTCAATGGTATTTTCTTCACATTTAGATAAATTCCAAAAAAAAAAAAAGAATTTTTAAATCTTAAACTATTGTCTGCCAACTTAGCAAAAAATTGTATGAGTATTCATTTATTATTTCAAGGTTATCTTCTGTAACTTTCTGTTGTAGTCCAAAGAGGTTCTCCAGAATGCTGGGCACGTCATACCTATGTGTGACAGAGTTACTCTGCCCTTGAGAAACCCTAAGGTATGTGATTCTTTATGAAGGTTCACATAAGAGATTCATTTTATGGTGGAGTATTTGTACTTATGAATAACAAAGGGTCGGGGGTGAATGTTGTTATTTAAGAACTTAGTTTGGTCAGAAAACTCACCATGATTTTATCACGTTTATCATGTTTATTTTACCAGTATCTGTACCTTTCAGGAATAAATTCAGGCACAACAGAAATCACCATGAAGCTATTCTCCCCATCCAGATCTGGAATACATAGTTCAGCGGCCCCTATGCTGGCATTCTTCACGTCAGAAGCCTCCTAAATTTGTTTTTATTGCTGTTCTGAGAGGTAATGGGGTGCTGAGCAAACCAAGTACACTGAGAATGGTGGAGGTGGCTACGTTTTGGTCTTAGGAGTTGTGTTACTGTTGAGTTTACATAGTGGTACAGTGTTGTGTTTTAAAATAAGGTCAGCCCATTACAAGATTTTACAAGAAGCAAGGATAGTGTTGTTGAAGGCCAAATTTACCCTTTGCTTAATACACTGCAACCCCATACAGCAGCTCTATTTCTTATGATTTTATCATTTTCTTTTACAGTGTTACAGAAATCATAATTTTGTTGGTATTGTATCAATGTCCCCAATGTGAAACAGAGTCTAAACTGAAGATAGGAATAATATTGTCAGTAAAATTACTGAAGAAGTCAACAACCTTTCCCTAAATAGGTTTGCTGACAAAAATTTAGATTTTCTTCATCAGTATCTCTGGGCAACTAAAAATAAACCCTGTCTGGAACCTATTCTTTGATTTTAAATGTATTTAATCTACTTATTTAATCATACTCTTAGAAACTTCTTAGTTTTTATCGTCAGGTTCTTTGAGAAATGTGTGAGTAAATTCCTGTCCCAAAGTTTTTAAGGAAGCAAAGAAGAAGCTAGGCGAATCTTTTATAACTTTTCGTCATGATCACTCCATTACTTACACATTTCTGTTGCTACACATAAAAATTAAGATTATAGGTGTTTGAGATTGGAGAAGTCATAATGTAAACTGAACTCTTAGGAAGTTTTCTACCTCCTTCAAGAACTAAAGTAAGACTTGTACTCTGAGTAACACTTTGGCCATTTTTTAAGGTAATGGTACACACTGTATTATCTACTGTTGTTCTCTAATATTTTATTATGAAATTGTTTTTTAGAGAAATAGTAATAGTGCT
>PVJX010048913.1:0-11288 GCA_004027295.1 Dolichotis patagonum
TTTTTCTGCCATTGGTTGTCTATTTTTCTGTTCCACTCCACCGTCTGCCCCATTCGCTGAGGCCTCTCTGCCACTGTTCCTGAAATGCTTGTATTCTTGTTCTGTCTCTCTAAGATGTCCATCAGTATTGGTGGTCACAAATTCGGCTAGTTCCTCTTTGTCATGGAAGCATCTTGTTTCTCCATTAATTTCTAGAGAGAGTTTTGCAAGATACATCAATCTGGGCTGGAGGTTGTTCTCCTTCAGGGCTTGAATTACTTCACTCCAAGCTCTTCTTGACCTGATGGTCTGTGTTGAGAAGTCTGCCATGATTTTGATGGGTTTTCCTTTATAGGTGATCTGTTTCTTTTCTCTGATGGCTTTTAATATTCTGTTCTTATATTGAATTTCTGGGATCTTGATTATTATATGTCTAGGTGTAGCTCTGTTTTGGTTGTAGGTGGCTGGAGTTCTGTATGCTTCATACATCTGCATATCATTTCCTTTTTCTATGCTTGGGAAATTTTCCTTAATGATTTCTGTGAATAGCCTTTGCAATTCCTCTGTTTTGAGTCCTGTTTCTTCATTCACATGCTTTATTCTTAAGCTATAGATCCTCTTGTCGTCCTCTAGCCTTTCAATTTTTACTGCCTGCTCCCTTGTTATTTTTAAGAGATCTTCCCTTTCATGATCACACATTGCAAGCCTGTGTTCAATTTTTGATAGTCTATCTTTGGTTTCTTTCAAGCAGTTTTGTCAGCTTTCTATGAAGTCTTTAGTTTCCTGATAATCTCTTTGAATCTGCTTCATTGAGTTCTAGGTTTTTTTTTTTTTGTATTCTTCATTAAACATTTCTCTCTTTTTTTGTTCCTCCGTTCTTCTGTCTGTGTCTTGTTGAGAGGTGCCCATCCTTTCTTTTATTAATCTACTTATCTCTTGTTTAATTTGAATTAATATTTCAGTGTTGATCCTGCTTACGAGGTCTTGAAGATATCTCTTTATGTCTGCTAATTCTGTGTTTGATGTTGCATGTTTGCTGCCCTCAATCTCTTTTGTATTTACCTCTCCTGGATCATTGTTCTCAGGGTTGGGGGCTGGGGTTTTTTTCTTATTTTTCCCTCTCGTCATGTTTTTGGTTCCTTCCATACAAGTGTATAGTGCAATTCCCAGCCCCTTTTCTTGTTGGTTAAAGTTCCTCTAGGGGGCGCAGGCTAGGAGCTTCTGCCCTCTGCCTTCCACTATCAGAGATTAAAGTTCAAGCAAGGGCAGTGTGCGTTGGCTCCTCCCCTCCGGGCCAGTCAACCTTTGCAGGCCTTCACTGCGTCACTGTGCACTGAACTTAGGGAATTAATTTGTAGCGACCCACTGGGTCCTGGCCAGGGGCAAGGCCCAGTCCAAGCTGATTCCACCAATCCGCTCAGCAAGGGGAGTAACCAACTGAAGCCACTTCCTTATGGAGTTAGGGCTGTCCTGCCCAAATCCAACATTTCGTCTAGTCAGTTGCCCCTTTCCCGTGGGAGGGCCCCATTCCCATCACTCACTGCGTGTTGTTGCTGGTCCCTGAGAACTGCTGGGCTCCCCGACCTCCGAATTCAGCGCGGCTGTCGTCCAAATTCATTGTGCCTCTGGGTGGGTCGTGTGCAGGGCCAGGTCCGGGTGAGCCAGGCACAGGGCTGTTCAGCTCCACGCTCTGGGCTGCTCAAGCCAGTTGCATCGGCGCAGTTCAGTCGGTCAGGTCACTCGGGCAGGAATTTAGGTGGCTTGAGGAGGGCGCCACGCTCGCTGATCTTAGCTTCTCTAATGGTAGCCCCAGGACCTCATATTCGAGTGGTTTTTTTCACTTTAGTTTCTTCCTGGGTTGAGAGAGTCCATCTCTCTCTGTTTGGGTTTCTCCAGGGTGTTCTATTCTGACATTTAAGCTGTCTCTCTCAGAGAGTGTCCCTCTCCTGCTACCTACTGGTCTGCCATCTCTAGAAACTCCTCCTGATGGTTTTAGTTCTCAGCATCAATAAGAATGTGCCAGCCATTCTTCCTGGTAAAGCTATAACAATCCCAAGCACCCACTATATCTTTATAAACAAAATGTCTGAGTGGATGATCTAGAAGTTTCCTTAAAAATATAGATATTATTTCAGAGAAGTAACATGAGTCATGCAACATTCTTAAGTGAAGCTAGAATAGATCAACTGAACAGAATCTTGAAGAAATTGAAAAAAAATGTCAATAATATTCTGATTAGAATACAGGAATAAAAATAATATTTCAGGGAGCCCTGATCACTGATTGGCACATGAATAGGAACATGACTCAGACTGGCCAAGTGAATCCTTCTGTAGGATTTTCCAATCTGATGCTAGAAAAGGAAACTATTTCTTTGGTTGCTAACTTGAATTCATTTAAGCCTGAAACTATAGCAGAGGAACATTACTTCATGTTTTGCCCTGCACCTGATAAAGGGAAAAATCTAATCTAAAGGAGGAAACTTTGGGACTAGCCCAGATAGAGTTACGTGATACAGAAAGGAAGAATGATAGAGATCGAATGACATGCATAGACCTAGATCATCACTCTACCCCCAGAATTTTGTCATGGAAAATTTCCTTGGCTGAAGACAGCTTCTATCACTTCATAGTCAAAATATTCTGACACATTTAAGCTCACATTTAATGATAAATTTTGGATTCTGGTATCTGTGAGGTTTTCTAGGAACCCTTCATATGCTGGAAACAAAGTTTTCATTTCACTTGGTAAATATCTCATGCCACTCAGCAATATCTTTTATTGCATCGCATTCTGGTTAAAATTTACAGAAATTTAGAAAAGGCCAACTATGTCCTTTAATGAGGAATGCCAAAAGGTCTGGATAGAAGAGAGAAATCATGCTAAACCATGTTGGGGGCTGAGAAAACAGAAACAAATATTTCTATGATCCTTAGGCATCTCTTTCAGACTGCAAAAACATGTTTTGGTTCTATACAATCATTGAAATGAAAAACAAATCTTAAAAACTACCAAATCTTTCTTTAAAACAATTAATTTCTCAAAAATGGGGACAACAGAAAAAGCCCATTCCATCCACTGGTTGCATTAATTTCATTCACTTCTAGAGGTCATGTCTAGTCAATGAATCCTCTCTCCATAGCACTCAGGTTTCTCTGGCTTCTTTAGGTGAATGGTTTGCTAGTTCTGTTTCATGGAGCCCATAGAATCTACTGAGATGCACCAGAAACTTGGTCAGATGAAGACCAAAGCAAGAGAACAGACTCTCTTGCCATCTTTAGTCAACCAGAACATCTCTTTTTAAAAGTTTATTCTCTATATATTTGGCCCCTCAGGAAAATTTTTATGAAAAGAATTTCAATTGCTTAACAAATTAAAAACTATCTGCTTCCACTATATAAATAGCATAAACCCAGGAAGTGAGTTCTTAGATAGTTCAGATATTGAGGGTCTTAAATAATGGAAGAAGAAACTACTGGTTTCATACAAAGCAAGCTCTCTCTGGCCTATAAATTGTGTTCGATGTGTTTATCTAAACGGATCACCCGTTTCTTTCAACCCATTATTACAAAATAAAACTCTGTTCATCTTGCTCTCCAGAGCATGCACCAAATGATATGTCCTGCATTTGTTAGGAAGTAAACTAAAGATTGAGACAGGGCACTGACGCTGCCTCCAGGGTTTAATTGCTTGGGCTTATCGGCCAGTTCTACCACTTGAGAACAGAAGCTCGGCATGCGATAGGCCTGTATTGTCCTAGCACAGAGATCCCCATTCGTGAGTCGCATTTCACCCAGGCAGCACTTTACATGTGATCATGTGAGTCGCATTTCACCCAGGCAGCAATTTACATGTGATCATTAATGCAGAATTCACCCAGCCTAGGCTCTATGGCAAAGGAAAAATAGGAAGATGCTGGTAGGAAGCACTGACACAGCAACTCTTCAGAAGCGTTCTGTTTTGAATAGAACCATCCTATAGCACATCAGAAGCTAAACTCATTGTCACCTTGTTTACTTTGTAATTTTGTCCTTTTCTATCACAAAAAAGGGCTAACAAAGAGAGAAGAACTTCTAATTCATCATCCCACTCTCCATCTTCAAAGTAGGCTTTCTTTGCTCACTTGCATTTAGGCTCCACTCCTCTGCTTGGGATAGTAAGTTCAGGGAATTTTCAAAGAGACTGAAGCTGCTCAAAAGAATATAAATGTCAAACACATGTAAATTTCTCCTGCTCCATTTTTCCCCAAGTCAGGAATGTCCTTTGTTGTCTCCTGGTATGTTTCAGCTGGCTGACATCTCTGGTTGAAGAGCAATCATCCAGGCAGCATCCTTACAATGTAATGACAATCAGTTACCAAAAATGTGCAGGCACTGATAACAGGATTCAGAAGGGTCAGAAACGAGTGGAAGAAAATAGGCATTTTAAATAAGTGCACAGCAGCAGCTGCCGACCTTGGCTTAAGATTGCATCCAAAACATTTATTAATTTTCCACTGTAAAACAGAGGGAAGCCAAGTGAAATCCTGATAAAGAGTCATCCTGGAGACGAAGAGAAAGGAAAGCTTTGCTGTTTAAATGGTATTCCTGCAACTAAATTAAATTCTTCTATAGCATCTTTCCTAAGGAGGAGGGAAGACATAACTTGATTTATACTTTCTCTGAGGATGATTTTGTAGTTGTTAATGGAATTAGGTAATTGAACCAGGTACCTGGAAAGAACAGATTCACAAAAGGTTTCAGCAAACCTATGGGAAAGAACACCACCATGAATGTATCCCAGCTAGAAACCCTTTCTAGGGGAAAACAAGTAAACAAATATAAAAGCAACTACCACATCTGATGTTCACAGTGTTCTACTGTAATCCAGTCACTTAAACTGAAAATAATTCTTCAGGCTTTGTAAGAGCCTCCATCTTGCAGGTGACAAATCAAAGACTTAAATACAGTATTAAAACATTCCCATGATTGAGCAATTAATAGAAGAGATCTAGGATTTAAAAGCAACCTTTTTTGTCTGTAAAACAAATAATCCATAATTATGTTTACCACTTAATATATATTTATGAGCTAGGAAACCAGAAGATGAAGGGGCTGGAGATACCATCACATGAACTGGAAAAAAATGTAGCAATCTAATGTAGAGAAAAGAAACTGAACAAGATAAGATCTGTGGAAAAAATTTCTGAAGAGTTACCATAAGGAGGGACTTCCTTGCAACACATGTTTTAGTAAAAATAAACACTTTGGAGGTTCTACTTTTAGTTTTGACATAAAAAGCGTGGTTCACAGTGAACTTCTTACTGAAAACAACTGTAAAAGCTAAGTCAAATATAAGAAAATTTAGAAATCTGTCTCCATCCATCAGTGAACATTTAAGGTAGCCAGACCTCAGTAGCTCAAGACCCTAAAGAAGCAGGAAATACCTTGAGACAATCCATATATTTGCTATTGTGTTCCTCCACCGTGTCCTTGCCAAGTTTTAAAGATCAAAGAGGTAGATCAGAAACTAGCAGTCAAAAAGTTCTAGCAATCTCATTGGGCTGGGAAGAACAAAATAAATGAAATAAGCACTAAAAAGAAGCAAAATTTAAAGTAAAATAAAAATATTTCAGGGTAATTTCCCTCCCAAAAAAGTGAAATAACTTGTCACTAGCAAGATGGCTGGAAGAAATACTAAAGGGGATTCTTTGGGTAGATGGAAAGTGATCTCTGATAGGAGAACACTAATGCAGAAAGAAATGAAGACCACTAGAAAGGGAAAATGTGTGGATGAATACAAGTGAATATAGACAGTGTAGAAAAACTCAGGAGAAAAAATTGAACACGTTTGAATAAATATAATTTTATACAGAATTTAAATGAGTGACAGTACAAAAAGGTAAAAGTATGTGGGGTTAAAGATTTTTAAATTTTATCCATCCTGAAAATAATACACATATAATTAAAAGTAAAATAATCCAATGATTCTTTTTTTACTCTGTAGGATAAAATCTATGATACAATAAAAAAGTGTAAAGTTAAAAACATAGAGAAAAGAGTGTGATATAAAAATATTTCTGTAACTCAAAAGAAACACATAGATAATAGATGTAAACTCAAATGTATCATTAATTACATTAAATGTAAATGCATGAGATAATCCTAGAAGAATACAAGCATGATCAAATTGGGAAATAAAGAACAAAACTCTACCTCAGGGTTTTTCTCGGAGACACATCTAAAAAATAAAAACCAGAAAGTGAACAAATAAAAAGATAGCTTGCAAATAATAATCAAAAGAAAACTAGTGTAGATACACTAATATAAAGCTGAGGTAATTTCAAAATGAAAAATACTATCAGTGACTTTAAAGAGCTTATAATACCAAAAAAAACCAAAACCTAGTCAAATAAAAATGTATATGTATCTACCAGCATAGGCTCAAAATACATAAGTCACAAATAGAAAGACTAAAGAGAAACAAAACTATACCTTCATAACTTAAGAGTGATTCACAGATCTCAGCAAATAATAGTACATTAAAAAGTGATGTCATCAGAAATTTTAGAGATACTTAAAAGTGTAACTTCCAGACAAGAAGGAGATTTTGAGAGACCATTGCTGCTCCTCTATAAATTAGAAAAAAAACAATGATTTCTTCCTCATCACCTCATATCTTATTTAAGAATTTAGTGGGTTGTAGACAGAAAATGATCTAAGGAAATTAAATCGTAGAAAAGGGTAAGATCTTTCTGTGTGAAGAGATACAATGGTGAAGTTCTCAACAGTAGAGTTCCCACAGGGGCCACTGAAATACTCGGCTTCACCAGACACTGGAACATTGCTGAGGTACCCAAAGTTCTGCACACCTGGTAGGCTGGCATGAAGGAACCGAGACCCATAGAAGCTCCCAACGCAGGGAACCTGTTCTTGCCTGCCACCTCAGTCCCCTCACGGGACTTCAGCTGAGTATGTGGAAGTAGCATGAACACCAAAGTAGAAATAGGTACTGTGTACTCTTTTGGTGCTTACCTGTCATAGATGTATACACAGCAGGCCAGGTTAGCCCTAAAGACATTTGAAAACAAATGAGTGAGCCTAATTAAAGCTGGCTCAGACTGGGCCCAAACTGGCCCAGATCCTGAATGGATTGCAGACAATGACCCTTGTTCCTGCCCTCCTGGCAGAGGAAAAGATATGCTGCCTTCATAGAAGATGACATTTTCTCCAGGGGTTTCAGCTGTTTCATTACCAAATTTCTGCCTTGCAATAAAAAGGTTACAAAACAAGAGAATAAGATATAGATTGTGACCCCTAAATGAGAAAAAAGAAAAAAAAACTGTTAACAGAAGAGCCAGAAATGGTTCAGATATCAGAATTAACCATACTTTAAAAACTATTAAAATACACTAAATAAATAAGAAGGAATGATAGAGAAAATAAACAAGAAAGAGAATCATAAAAGAAAGATGAAGCTTCTTAAATAAAACCAAGTGTAAACTTGAGATTCCAAACAATAAAATCCATGAAACAGAGATTATTTTTTAATGGCTATAAGGCAGCATGGGCCCAGCAGCATGTTAGTCTACCAAATACCAACAGTCAAACAGCATGTAAACCACAGATAAAGGTAGAGTTTAAATGTAGATATAAAATAATTAAATGCAGTCATAGAAAATAGGTATAAAGAGCACAAATGATGTGACTTTTCATCAAAAAACAATGAAAGGTAAAAGACAATGGAATCAATATCTTTAAAATGTTTAAATTTCTCAGAAAGGTACAAATGAAGGGTATAAAGTGACAGTTTCAGACAAAATATGTCACCAGCTGTTCAGGCTATAAAGAAACAAACCAAGCTGGCAGCATGATCTGCAGGAAGGGGTGAACCCCAAGAGGGCCAAATACGTGCATAAATGCAAAGGCATATCTTTACTGTCTAAAAGTATTGACTATTAAAAACCACTATGAAAGTAGCATATCTAGGGATCCGTAATAGATAGAGAAATAAAAATATGACCCGAGAAGAATCAAAATATTCCATCCCAAATATATTGCTTCCGTATGTTTTGAGCTGGTTATTCAGAGAAACTGTAGGCCTCTGCAGACATAGGCATGGATCTGAAGAGCTTTCCTTGCATAAAAGGAAATTTACGTTTATCTATTAAAATAGTAAAAGCAGGTACAGATTTTATTTGGGGAGGATTGCTTGTTTTTGGTGTTTTGTCTAATAACTGCTCTACCTTTGAGGAAAAAGAGATTGGGGACTGGTCCCTGGCCCAGGCAGGTTGAGCAGAGGTGGCTGTAATCTGAAATACATCACCTACAACACAAAACAACCCTTCCCCAAAAGCATCCTCCCCAAATTCCACAGTCTGCAACACCTCTGTTACTCAGAAGCACAGGCCCTTCCCCTTTGCTAAGCCCTGTATGGGGTGCAGCCTGCCTGCCCGTGGGGCCCTGTTGAGAATCTCATACTTCTGTGCATTATCAGTCATATAGTAACATTTGTAGGTTCTTTCACCTATAGTCTGTCTACTGTCTATTTCATAGACAGAAATCATCAGATCTTTGGAAGGAAGAGAATAAAACACCCCTACAGAGAGCACCATGGACTAGAGAGATTGAAAAGGAATCACACTCTTGTTTATTAAGTGTTGAAATAGTTCAGTGGATAGCTCCTACTCTCATTTACTGAGAATAGTCAATGTTTTTGTGAAAATTTTGTAGTGAAGATAAAAGATTTCTCTAAGTTAAGAAGCCTTCAGAAGATTTCTTCTGAAAAGCTGAAGAGTGGCTGCCCAAATATACATACCTCCTAATCCCCAGGACCTGTATTACCTTACCTGGATAACAGGTCTTTGCCAATATGGGAAGGACCTAAAAATGGGAAAATTATCTTGGATTACTCTGGTGGTTCAAACGTGATTACAAGGATCCTTATAAGAGAGAAGCATGAAGGTCACATTTAGAGAGATGTTATGATGTAAGAAGACAGGAGAAAAGGGGAAAGCAAGAAAGAGAAGGAGAACAAATATGAGTAATATTTAAAGGTATTCTGTTGCTGGCTCTGAAGATGAAGGAAGGGACCAAAGCCAAGGGATGCAGGCACCCTCTAGGAATTGGAAAAAGCCAGAAAACAGTTCTTCCACAGAGGTCCTAGAAGTAGCAGTTTGGCCAAAAACAGGATTTTGACTCATTGAAAACCATTTTGGGCTCTGACCACCAGAACTGTAAAGTAATAAAAATGTATTTTCAAGCCACTAAGTTGTTAGTATATTGTTACAATCATAAGAAATTAATATACCTCCCAAACTAGGATTTTCTTCCACATTTTTCTGTATCTACAGTGTGTACTTTTAGTGACAAAATGAACATAGTTACTATAATGGGAAAAAATATACTTTGTTAGAATAGTTGGCCATGAAAAGATGTTTAGTATTGCCTAATTGATCATGCAATACCTAAAGTTTAAGTAGAGAAGTGACTCACATGTCTAGGGAAAAAGAAATACTAAAGTGAGATAGCATTGGTTAATGGCACTTAAAATGGAGTCAACGGGTCATTGTTAATCAGGTTCCAGAGATTTCTGCATCAGAACCTGGAACTTAGCTGCAAAAGAGACCACTGCCAAACACAGGTTAACTTGTGAAACACTGTTAACCTCTGCTAAACTGTACAATATACTCCTTTCCCTGAAGCATCCAGAAACTGAGACCACAACCTATACCTTTCTTATAAGACAGCTTAATAATCAATAATTCTGCCAGCACCAATAATAATGCCTGGCTACTAAGGAATATAATTTCCAGATATCTTAAGGTTTAATGCTCTGTATACATATAGTTGCCATTTTTAAAACCTCTGAGTGCATTTTTAAAACTGCTTCAATTATTAGTACGTCAGGTCTTTCCCACATGCTTGGCTCTTGTAAGTAAATGGATACAACTTGAGATCATGCTCTTGAGTGAAATGGTTCAGACTGATGTGAGTGAACATCATGTTGTCTCCCTAGTATAAAAAACTAAAGGAGTTAGTAGGATCCAAAATGTATAACAGTTATTGTAAAAGTGAAAGGGGAGGAAATATCTAACAAGGGAAGGTGGTAACCATTGTTAATTCCTTATTAATTTGTTTAAAGGTCTGTAATGTTTTCATGTTTTGTTTTGATTAGTTTTATTCTATTTTGTTGGCCTTGATTTTATTATGTCTGATGGTATGGACAGCTATTTTAAAGAGAACAAAAGGCATTATGGTAGCCATCGTTGATTTCCTATTACCTTGCTTTGAAGTCCTGTATCATTTCACTGTTTACTTTGATTGATTTTAATCTGTTTTATTTTGTTTGGCTTTATTCTCTAAAAATAAAATTTTTTAAAAAGTGCTTCAGTTAGTGATTTCCCAGCTTGCAATCATCATTAGCCCCAAGTAAATGAATTTTTTTGGTTCTTGACTGTGTTGACTTTTTTATGTCAATATACCATCCTTAAAACCTTATTTGATTTTTGGAGCAATCTAGAAACTGGAAAAGTCCTTATTGAGAAATTCCTTGAATAATCTTGAACTTTTCTTTCAAATACAGTTTAGGTACATAGGCATTCACAGATGTATAACATAAAAATGGCTATTTGCATACACACAAACACATATATATATATATACAACATGTAAATACTTTGGATATTTATATAGATATGCATATAGATGTATACATATTATATATGTATGCATTTCCATGTACATCAGTAAACTATCCTTGAAAGAATATATGAACTGTTTAGAAAAGTAACCTTGAAGAAGTAAGTTCCTAAACGATAAAAATAGGACTTTCAAGTTTGTAAATTACCCTTCACCCCCAGGAAGCCTCCCAGAGACCAGCATTGCGGCCTGTCTCTTTGGGACCCGAACCTCTCAGACCTGCAGAGTGGCCTGGGCTGTTTGGATAGAAAGTCTGCGCAGACCTGCATCTTGGCGTGACTGTTTGGGACTGGTAGGCCCACCCTTCATCCGCAGGGAACTGCCCGGAGACCGGCATCTGGGCCAGGTCTGTTTGGGCCCGTAGCCCCACCCTTCACCCCCAGGAAGCCTCCAAGAGACCAGCATCATGGCCTGTCTCTTTGGGACCCGAACCTCTTGGACCCAAAGAGTGGCCCAGGCTGTTTGGATTGAAAGTCTGAGCAGACCTGCATCTCGGCGTGACTGTTTGGGACTGGTAGGCCCGCCCTTCATCCACAGGGAACTGCCCGGAGACTGGCATCTGGGCCAGGTCTGTTTGGGCCCATAGCCCCGCCCTTCACCCCCAGGAAGTCTCCCAAAAAGCAGCATCAC
>PVJX010048914.1:0-11311 GCA_004027295.1 Dolichotis patagonum
CTCTGTTTTGTTGTGTTTAATTTTACCCTATTGATATAATTGCATGTATATTTGAGTGGGTAAGATGGATGACCATATTGTTGTTTTTGTCAGATCGTGGAGCAGAACTGTTAACAGTCTCACTGATTGAATGTCTACTTTACATGTTTTAACTGTGTAATTAGAACAACTATTTCAAAGAAGTCAGTATGTAATTAGTAATGTAATATTTTCTTAGGTTTTATTGCTGTTGTACTCCTCCTTTTTTCTTTGAAATACTGTATTGTCACTACCCTTTATTCTGTTTTATTTTGTTTTTTTTCCTCTTTAAATAAAAAAAATACTTTGTTCTTCTTGATGCTAAATTGAGGGAATTGTTTTCTTTTTTAATTAAATATATTTTAACTGATACATGAAAACAATTGTGCATATTTATGATGGACAGTGTGATTTTTTTGAATGCTGTATGTCTTGTATAATGCTTAAATCAAGTGAAGAAAGTTATTTTCTTAATCTCAACTTCCAATTATTAGTCACGAGTATGAGAAATATATCTTGGTCTTCATTTGAATTTACTTGTTACATTATTAGCTGTTTTTAGTCATAAAAGATAAGTATACACATGGCCTGTACTACTGTCCTGGACTTCCTAGCTCCATTAAAATACCATAAATGGGTGGACTCCAGCTATGAAATTTGGGGTTGTAATAGCCCAGGATACATGAATCTCACTGTTGTGCCAGTAACAGTATATGAAGCACAGATGCTTTCAAAGTAGCCGGAGTGCAAAAAATGGGACCAAGACACACCGAGTGTCCAAGGCCCTCGGGATAAAGATGGCCACTTCTCCATGGCAGCTGAGCTGGCACCCCAAGCAGGGCATGTTGACTAAGTTGTTAATCATACACCAAACTGCTAACCATGGGCAATGAATGTTTAACTCAAAGGTAGTTTTCATTCTCTTTTGATAACCTGTCAAGCAATTTTCTAACATGAAAGCATGTTTTTATAATACAAATAACCAGTTTCTCAAATTTCAGCAATAGCATTATTTGTGTAAAAATATGACAAAGTTTAAATTAAGCTTTATATTAATATACCATGTATGTGTATATCCTATTCTACTCTATATAAACTCTACTCTATATAAATCTGTATGTAGTTTTGGCATTATGGCACAATTGAAAATTAATATAACTCATTTGAGCTTATATTTTCTTTTTATCAATTATACTATCAATGAGAGTCTCATAGTCAGAGCCAGATTTAGTATGAATCAAACATCAATGTGGAGCACATTTCAAGAACTGGTGTGAAAGTAGAATGATGTGCTATATTACTCTTTCCAAGAATTTTTCCTGTTAAAAAAGAACATATCGATGTATTCCACATTCTTATTTATATTCTCATTCCCTC
Source organism: Dolichotis patagonum (assembly GCA_004027295.1). NCBI lineage: Eukaryota > Metazoa > Chordata > Mammalia > Rodentia > Caviidae > Dolichotis > Dolichotis patagonum. The sequence continues at coordinate 1,396 of PVJX010048914.1, forward strand.
CCTCCCCTTCCCCCTATCTCCTGTCTCCCTTTCTCTCTCATTCCTTTCTCCCCCAGTCCCATCACCTGGATTAGCTATCTGCTTAAATTATTACTGAACACAGAGCTTGTATTTCCCAATCATTCTGCTCTTCATAATTTCACATCAATCTGCTCTTCAAAAGTACAATTGTAGCCTATAAAGTCGGCGTTATACTAACATTACAGTAATTCACACCTTCACTTCCAGAAGTGCTGTGACAACCTAGGGAATATCAGTTTAGACAGCCCACTCTATACAATGCTCACAAAATAATACTGGGTCTTTGATTTATAACAGCATCTGTCTTTGCAGGACCTGCAATATTCATGAGTTTGTAATTTCAGAATTGTATCTAAAGCCTTGGATTTATAATTCTTTATTACTGCCATTGATGGCCAGGTGCCCAGAACTTTGATTTTTAAATTGTATGTTTCAGTTCTGCAGCACTCCATAAATGTAAGCAGAACCACTGTCAGCTGTTAAACACAGGCAACGTATTTGGACCTGATGCATAGCTGAGGTTAATCTGTTCATTCAAAAAATTCTTACAAAATGACTACTATATGTTAGGCACTGTAGTATGAATAATCTCTATGTCAAGGCCCCCCAAACAAAAACTATCAAGAATGTATCAGCGAATCAAATAAAGTTGGATTTATTGGTCAATTTTAATTAAACAGACCCCACACTGCAGAGAACCACAAGGTTTCATACCAGCAGAGTGTTAACAATGCTTTATTACAGATTTTGGGCTTGTGGCAGGTGATTTTTGAAGAACATTCAAGAAAATGGGATTTTCTCTGGATTGGGTATATCAGAAAATAAGGTGACCATATAATTAGATATTTTAAAAATCTTATCTAGAAAGTGCAAAAAATAACATGAAGCTAAGTTTCTACTTTGAAAGAAGCAGTCATCATGCATATTAGATGGGAAAAGTGTTTAGTAATTTTTGTTGTTCACATTGTCATACTGTTTCTGTCTGTGAGTTGACAAGTTCTGAAGTAGGCTCAGTTCATTCCAGCCACAGAATCACCTTGTCTAATGTCAATGCTCTGTAAGATTAACTTCAACAGAAGAATGCTGCAATGTGGCTTTGAGTGCCATTTCAGCTCCCCAAAATGTCAACAGCTAGCAGTTAGTGTGGATGGCAGTCTTCTATTGTGGGGTTTGTTTTTCATACCTTATTCTGTGTCTAGGGAAGAAAAAGTCCCTTAATCTATTACTTAAGATAACACAAAAATGGCAATAATAGCCCAAGAACAACTAATATATAGTAAACCTTATACTACAGACACTTACCTGAACTATATTCCTGAATATGATATATTATATATCTGAATATTATATATTACATTTAATTTTTATGATAACTATAAAATAGGTATTATTATTATTATTATTTATAGATGAAGGAAGCAGAGAAAGGTTATTTTTCCAGACATGTAAATACATGGTTATACGTGGTATTCGAAGCTGTATGCAGTCTGACTCACGCACTCATCTTCTGCATAACATCTGAAATCTGTACTGCACTGTGATGTGTGCTATGGAGGGCAGTAGGCCCTGTTGGTGTCCAGCCCAGATCCTCTCTGCTAATCTAGCTCATTTTGCCACAACTCATGTGCATGATGGCTGCTAATGGCTCCTGCGTGCCATTTGTTCTAAGAATTGCCACTTCACTGGGGGATCTCAATATTTATCTGTATATTTCTCCTTTTGCCAAACATTGATTAATTGTATGGATCAGTTCTGAATAAATGTCTATTTTTGTTATATTCCTTACTGTACCCACATTTAAAACTTATGATGATGTAAAATAGGCCACATTTCATTAAAACTGTGTATTTATATTATGGTTCATAAAATAAAAAAGAACTTGTGCACCAATTTGAGAAACATATTGAGTTCAGTCATGTTTCTTGATGATGGTGTTATGTTCTGAGAAAGGCATCACTGGGCATTTTGATCATTGTGTGAGCATCATAGTGTACTCACACAAACCCAGATGGTATAGGTCAATCACTTACTGTAGCCTCTGGACACATTCAAGAGACAATAAAAACAAGATATGTGAGACTCATAGTGACATAATATGACATACTGGTGTATGGAAGGCTTTTTATAAGTAGAAATACTAAAGCCATTTACAGACTGCAGAGAAAGAGAACAAGAAGTCACCAAGAAGCAAGCCCTGCCTGCAACTGATGCCATGTGCAGGTCACTGCAGGAAGAGCCGGAAGCCAGTCTTTTCCCGTGAGTCAGCACCACTCACAGACTGCAGAGGATGAGAACAAGAAATCACCAGGAAGCAAGCTCTCCCTGCAAATTGGTGCCATGCGCAGGACACTGTGGGGAGATCCAGATGCCAGCCCCTTCTGGCATGTGAGCTGGGAAACAAAAAGAACCAACTGCCTCCCACCCAGCCACCCTCCCTGCAGTAAGAGACCAGCTGATCTGGAGAAACACAGGCTTCAATGATGACCAATAAGATGAAATGCAATTTATTGCTTATACTGTATACTGATCACTGATTTTCCAGGTCTAAACCTGGCAGTCTGATCATCTATTCAGAGGATGGCAATCCTCAGGGTAGCATCTATGGGAGATCTCCTTCTGAGGCTGGTGGCCATTGTTGATTACCCATTGTCTTGTTTTGAAGTCCTGTATAATATTTTCTTTCTTTTTTTTCCTTTATTTTAAAAAGCAAAACAGAAAAAAAGGATAAAAATGATACAGAATTTCAAAAAAGAAAAAAAGTAGGGAATGAACAATCTTTAGTATATATTGCACATTGTTATGTTAGAACTTGTAGGTCAGGTTTCAAAATCTAGACACAAATGTGTTCACTCAAACAATGACAGCAATGCTGGGGATTTAGCTCAGTGGCATAAGCGCCTGCCTTGCAAGCGTGTGGTTGTGAGTTTGGTCCCCGGTACTGATAAAAAACAAACAAACAAAAAAAGATTTACTACTCAAACAATGACAGCATAAACTGTTCTTTTTGATGAACTAAGACAGATTAGTAGTATAGTTATCTATCACACATATGAATACATATATTTGTATATGTTTACCAATGTACCTATAATCCTTTCCTTTCTTCCTTTCTTCCTTTCTTCCTTTCTTCCTTTCTTCCTTTCTTCCTTTCCCCTATCCCAGTAGTTCTGTCCTTTTGGGCACTTTTTTCCTTTCATTATTACAATATCTATTGCATATTTTGGATCTTATTACTCTTTCAGATTTTTTATTTTATTATTTCTTAAACTGGGGAGATAACATGATTTCTAACTATGACTTTGTTTTCACTTATGACTATGGTCTCAAGTTGCCTCCATTTACTTATAAAAGTCTCAATTATCTTTTTTATAGTTGAATAATATTCTATTGTATAAAAATACTGCATCTTTTTATCCATTCCCTGATTCATAAGCATTTTGATTGTTTTGAAGATTTAGCTATCACAAATTGCGCTGCTATACACAGGTACACATATATTGCTGTGGCATGACATTTTTAATATTTCTGGGAAAATATGAAGAAGGGAAATAACTGTATTACATGGGTCTTCTAATCCTAGTTAGTTGAGGGATCTCCACACTAATTTCCACAGTGGTTGCACCAGTCCACACTCCCTCCAACAGTGGACAAGAGTTCCTTTTTCCCCACAGCCCTGCCAATATTTGGTATCAGTTGATTTCTTGATGGCAGCCATTCTTTCTGGAATGAGATGGAATCTCAATGGTGTTTCAATTTGCATTTCTCAAATGACTAGTGATGCTGAACATGTCTTCGTGTATGATGCTCATTTTTGGATTGGGTCTTTGAATTTTGGGGGCCTGATGTTTTTCAGTTCTTTATATGTTCTACATATAAATCCTTTGTCTGAGAGACAGCTGTATAAAATTCTTTCCCAATCTGTGGGTTTTCTCTTCATTCTGTTGGTAATTTCTTTTGAAGTACAAAAACTTTTTAATAAGAAGACATCCCAGTTATTGATTCTGGGAAGTATTTCCTGTATAATTTGCATTTCATTCATGAACATTTTGCTGAACCCTATATCTTCAAAATTTCTACCTACCTGGTCTTCCAGCAGATTTAGTGTTTAGTGTTTAGTTTTAATATTTAGATCTCTGATCCATTTTGACTTTAATGCATTGTGATAAACATGGTTCTAGTTTCAGTTTTTGGCATGTGCTAAGCCAATTTCTCTAGCACCATTTATTAAAGAGGCTAACTCTCTTCTAGTAAATATGTTTAGCCCCTTTGTCAAATATAAGGTGGAAAAGTGTCTTTGTAGTTGTGTCTGCATGTTCTAATTTGTTCCATTGATTCTCAGGTCTGTTTTTTTGCTAGTACCATGCTGATTTTACCACTGTAGCTTTGTAGTATAATTTCAAGTGAGGGAGTGAGATGCCTCCTGCCTTGCTTTGTTGCTATTCCAGATCTCTTGTTTCCAAATGAAGTTTAAGAATGTTTTCTCTAGGTCTATAAGGTATGTTATTGACATTTTTTTCAGAATCGCATTAAATATGTATAGCAGTTTTGGGAGTATAGCCATTGTCACATGTTGCTTCTTCCTAACCAAGAGCAAGGGATATCTTTCCATTTCTGGCATCCTCTTCAGTCTCCTTTTTAAAAGTGCTATAGTTTTCAAGGTAGAGGTTTTTTACAGCCTTTGTTAAGTCAATTCCTAAATATATCATTGTTTTGGATGCTATTGTGAAAGGTGTCATTTCTATAATTTCTCTCTTAGTTTGCTATTTGTAGAGCAATGCTATTAATTTTTGAGTATTGATGTTATATCCAGCTACACTACTGAATTTGCTTATTAACTCTGGTAATCTTTTGATGGAGTTTTTGGGGTCTTCTATGTAGAGTATCATGTCATCTGCTAATAGTGTTAATTTAACTTGTTCCTTGCTATCCTTATTCCTTTTATTTCTCTCTTGTCTAATTACTCTGGCTAACATTTCCAGAACTATACTGAGTAGGAGTGGAGATAGTGGACATACTTGTCTTGTTCCTGATTTTAGAGTAAAATCTTTCAGTTTTTGTTCATTTAGTATTATGTTGGCTATTGATTTGTAATAGATGGTTTTATCAGATTGAGGTAGATACCGTCTCCCAGTTTTTCATGTCTATTAGTATTTGTCTTCCATAGTTGGGTGCTCCTGTATTTGGTACATATATTTATGACTGTTAGCTCTTCCTCTTGAATTATTCCCCTGACAAGTGTGTAGTGACCTTATTTATCTCTTTTGGTCATTTTTTATTTGAAGCTCACATTGTCTGCAAACAGGATAGCTATCCCTGATTTTTTTCTGGGTTCCTGTTCTGTAGAATATTGTTTTCCATCCTTTTACTTTTAATCTATGTTTCCTTTTGAGTCAGATGTTTTTCCTGTATACAGCATATTGTTGGATCCTGTTTCCTCATCTATTCTGTCAAACCATTTTTTTAATTGGTGGATTGAGGCCATTTACATTGATGGATATAACTGATATGTACTGGCACAATTTTGTCATGTTATTTTCCTGCTGTTGGTTTCCTGCTTTTCCCCTTGTTTAATTGCTTGCCTTGCCTGGTGGTTTCTTTTTGTTGTTCTGGAAGTTGTAGTCATTTTTATCTCTGTCTAGTATGCCTTTCAGTACTCTTTTTAGGGTTGGTTTGGTGAACATTAATTTCTGCAGTTGTTCTTTGTCATGGAAGTATTTTATTTCTCCATTAGTCTTCAAAGAAATTTTTGAAGGGTACATCAATCTGAGTTGAAATTTGTTTACTTTCAGAGCTTGAAACTCTTCACTCCAAGCTCATCTTGACTTAAGAGTTTGTGCTGAGAAGTCTGCCATGATTTTAATAGGTTTCCTTGATAGATGAGTTGTGTATTTTCTCTAACAGCTTTTAGAATTCTGTTTTTATGCTGAATTTCTGGGATCTTAATTACTATATGTCTGGGTGTAGACTTCTTTTGATTATGACTATTTAACACTCTATATGCCTTACTTATCTGTATATCTGATTCATTTCCTATGTTTGGGAAATTTTATGCTATTACTTCTGCAACTAGTTTATCCATGTCATTTGCATTGACTCCTGCATCTTCAGTGATGCCTATTAGACTTATATTGTTTCTCTTTGCATCATCTTGAAGCTGTTGAATTGTCATTTCATGCTGTCTTGTTTTTTCAAAAGTTCTTTCCTTTCATTTTTTTTTTTATTTTAAGAAACAAGACAGAACAAAGCCAATAGAGACAATGCAGTGAAATTGGTACAGAACTTCACAACAGGATACCAGGATTTTCACAATACTTGTCCAACCAGTTAGATATAGTGAAATTGAACCAAAAACAGAAAATTATGAAATCAATCAAGAGAGAATATTGAATAGAGCAAAACAGTTAATCATAACAAAAAAAAAAACAGTGTTTGCCTTCAAACAGAAGATAAAAGGAAATCCTCCCTATTTGCTATATTGTATACGGTCATCTTCCCAAGAGCTGCCCAGAACTCTTCCCCTAGTTGCTGTTGAGGGCAAGGGAGAGATGGGATGTTTGATTCTTGGCCTGCCCACCAGTAGGCTCACAGGAGCCACTGACTGGTTCTCCTCCTGGCTCACACCAGGGCACCTACCAAGAGGGTGGGCGAATCACTTCATTATTCAGCCACCTAAATTCCACCATGGCCAGAACTCAAAGAAAAATTTTTTCCTGGAGGAGGTCTATGTAAATATATGGCTATACCACAAACACTGTATGAAGTTGAATTTTCTCAATAACACCTTCTACCAACCCCAAACAAATAGGATTCCAGGCAAGAAATAGATCAGTAGTGGGTCTGAGATGGAGGTCACCATCATGGGAGCTGCATCACAGTGTGCACTCACCCTGCTGCAGGATATAGTGGTCCTTGGCTTGGAAGAGTTCCATGCCAGCCCTGTGCACTGAGGGAGGTGGCAACCTCAGGGCCTAGAGGTGGCAGGAGCCTCAGGGCTTCTCCTCAGCTGCAGCTGCAGGAGCCTACACCTCCAAGAGTGGCCTGGGACAGACTGCACCAGGAAACTCAGGCCAGGACCACCTCTGACCCCACCCACCCAAGAAGAATGCATCCCAGTGGCCATGGCCTGGGCAGTGAGGCCTCACCCTCCCCTTTCATGATCACTAGCTGCAATCCTGTCCTCAAGGTCTGAAATTTATGCTCACCTTCATTAAAACAATTTTGCCAACTTTCAGTAGAATTTTTTATTTCCTGGATGTCTCTTTGAATTTCTTTCATGCATTCTCCTTCTTCCCTGTATTGTTTACTCAAGGTTTCCATCATCTTCTCATGCTCCTGAACTTTTTTTATCTATGTCTTCTCTAGCTATGGTGAGCATCTCCTTTATTAAGGTTGTCATTTCTTTATTTACATGTGAGTTTTTTTTATTTTAAAGAGAATAAAGTGAAACAGCAAAGAACAAAGCAAAACAGAACAGAACAATGTAAACAACACAGCACTTCACAACAAGACAATTGGATATTAACAGTAGCTAACATAATGTCTCTTTCTTTGAAGTAGTCGAGCACACCTTCACAAACAATATCAAACATAACAGAATAGTATAAAACCATTCACAAGAATGAAAGTATTATAGGACATTCAAAACCAAATAACAGAAAATAAACAATGGCTTCTATAATATCTCATTTCCCATAAAAAATTTGTCTATACTATCACACATATTAAAATCTAGTAAGACACAACATGACAGAACCAATGGAAACAGAAGAACAAAAGCATGGTAGGACTTCAAAGCAAGAAGATATTAAATCAGCATTGGCTGCCATAATGTTTTGTTTTCTCAAAATAAATGATCATACCATCACACATAATAAAATCAAACAAAACAGAATAAAACCATCCCAACCAATGAATGGAAACATAAGGCCTCAAAGCAATATAATAGGGAACCATGATTACTGTAAAATCTTCTGTACTCTTACCATTTCTTACACGAGGGAGACTATACAGTATTTATACATGTGAGTTTTATTTGTTTCACTTTGTGTATGGTCACAAGTTGTGGCCATTTATTTATAAATATCTCAATATGATCATTATTTATAGCTGAGTAGAACTCCATTGTATAAAAATACAATGACTTTTTTATCCATTCTCCAGCTGATGGACACTTAGGTTGTTTCCAAAACCTGGCTATTGCAAATTGTGCTGCTATAAACATGGGTTCACATATATCACTGTGGTACGATGTTTTCAGTTCTTCTGCAAATATGCCTAGCGGTAGAATAGGTAGGTCAAATTGGACTTCCAATCCCATTATTTTGAGGAATCTCCAGACTGACCTTCACAGTGGTTGCACCAGTCTACACTCCCGCCAACAGTGCAGAAGAGTTCCTTTTTCCCCTCAGCCTCTCCAGCATTTGTTGTTGGTACTTTTCCTTATCCTGGCCATTGTTTCTGGAATGAGATGGAATTTCAGTGTGGTCATAATTTGCATTTCTCTAATGACCAATGATGCTGAACATTTTTTCATGTATTTATTTGTCATCTGTATTTCTTCATGTGAGAACTGTGTATTCATCTCAGAAGCCCATTTTTAGAGTGGGTCTTTGAATTTTGAGGGTCTGATTTTTTTTTAAATTCTTTATATGTTCTGGACAGAAGTCCTTTGTCTGAGGGACAGTTCACTTAGATTTTTTCCCAATTTGTGGGTTTTCTTATGCTTGAGATGCTGGAGACATCTTTTGACATGCAGAAACTCTTTAATAAGATGTGATCCCAGTTATTGATTCTGGGAAGTATTTCCCATGTGGTTTGATTCCTGTTCATGAATTCTCTACCTACCCGTATGTCTTGAAGATTTTTACCTACTTTGTCTTCCAACAGATTTAGTGTTTCTATTTTAATATCTAGATCTTTGATCCATTTAGACTTTAATTTAGTACATGGTGATAGGCATAGGTCTAGTTTTAGTTTTTGGCATATGGAGAACCAATTTTTCCAGCACCATTTATTAAAGAGGCTATCTTTGTTCCACTGAACATGTTTGGCCCCTTTATCAAAGATAAGGCATTGAGTGTGTTTGTAGTTGTAGTTGTATCTTCTAATCTATTCCACTGATCTTGAGGTCTGTTTTTATTCCATTACCATGTTGATTTTTTTTGTAGTAGCTTTGCAGTATAACTTCAAATCAGGGACTGTGATGCCTCCTGCCTTGCCATGACTGCTTAGAATTGCCTTTGCTATTCTAGGTCTCTTCTGGTTCCAGATGAATTTTAGGGATGATTTCTCTAGATCTATGAGGTATGCCAGTGGTATTTTGATTGGGATGGCATTGAATCTGTATAACAATTTTGGGAGAATGGCCATTTTCACAATATTTATTCTTCCTATCCATAAACAAGGGATGTCTTTCCATTTTTGTGAGGTCCTCTATTATAATTTGCCCTGTATAACTCTTTTACTTCCTTTGTTAGATTGATTCCTAAGTATTTCAATTTTTTTGGATGATGGTGTGAAGGGTGTGATTTCTTATTTTCTTTCAGTGATTTTGTTGTTAGCGTATAGGAATGCTATTGATTTTTGAGTATTGATTTTGTATCCAGCTACATTGCTGAATTTATTGTTTATATCTAGGAGTCTTTCAATGGAGTTTTGGGGGTCTTCTATGTAAAGTATCATGTCATCTGCAAATAATGATAATTTAACTTCCTCTTTTCCTATATTTACTCCTTTTATTTCTCTCTTGTCTAATTGCTCTAGCTAATGTTTCCAGTGCTGTGTTGAATAGGAGCAGTGATAAGGGACATCCTTGTCTTGTGCCTGATTTTAAGGTAAAGGCTTTCAGTTTTTGGCCACTTAATATGATGCTGGCTGTAGGTTTGTCATAGATGGC
>PVJX010048915.1:0-11291 GCA_004027295.1 Dolichotis patagonum
TACTGGCTTTGGAATCCAAAAACCTATGGGTTTGCAAATGTTAATATAACAAAGTACCACAATTCAAATAATTCACATAACAAAAACGTATCATTTTACAATTCTGGGGCTTATGTAAAATATTTTAATCTCTTTTTACTCTACTTTTTTCTTTTATATGAAGCTGCCTTTAAAGATTGCTATGTTGATTTGAAGATCTTAGGAAAATTCTACAATTCTTACTAGGCAGTATTTTTTGCCCAAACAACTTTCCATTGGCTTTGAATACAATGACCTAAACAGAAACATTATTTGCCTGTAAAAATACAGCATGTCTTACTACCTGCCTACCTGTTACGTGCAAGGCCCTGTGCATATCACTAGAAGTATAGTATCACATTCAAAGAACTGTCTCTCCAATTAGGCTGTGCAGAGGGAAAGCATGCTGTGAAAACTGTTATGGAAACACATCCAAGGAGGAAGAGTCAAATTCTGTGTCTGAGAAAGTCTTGTGGTTAAATAGTAATATGAATATTCAAGTAATGAGGAAAGGACAAAAAAGGCTTCCCAGTCTTGTGTGTCATCATGGCTAAAAGATTTTAAGCAGATCACTAGTGTGGTTGGATATGTCCTCTGAAAAGAGCAGTTTACTGTGAAGTGGTAGAACTCTAAGTCTTGATTCATAAAAATCTCATCATAAGTCAAGGTAAGTAAGAGGAGCCTTATTTAAATAGTAAGAATGGGCATGGAGAGAAATGGATTGACTACAACACCTTAAGGCATAGAAACTAGTATGACACACTTATTTTTGAAACTGCAAGCAGGGAACCAAGCAAACGTGTTCCCAGAAAAATGATTGAGAAAGGAGGTGAAGGGCAAAGAGTACTGTTCACTGGGCTTAAACATGCAATAAGAAGAATCATGAGTAGTTGCTAAGAGAGGAAGTTGTGGGCAAGGGTTGTCAGAGTGCAGCTGGTGAGGTGAGGGGCAACATTTGATTTTTAACTCATTGACTGAAGTAGAAATACCTAATAGATAGCAATTAGCCAGATAAACTCATTCTAAATCTTAGGAGAGATATATCCAATAATACTGTTTAAAAATATTCGATTATACCATAAATCCATAAAATTATCCATGGAAATCAGACAAGAGTCAGTTAATAAATTGGGGGTCTCAGGAAAGAAACCCCCAATGAGAGGAAATGAAAAGATGCCTGTAAATGTAGAAAGCCAGAAAGGGCTAGTATTGCATGAACTACAAAGTCATTAGTACCACTTAGGGAAAATCAGACATGTGTTTATCTTTGTATATTTTCTTTCATAGAAGCAGAATGCAAAGAGATTTGAGTTACCACCATGTTCCAAAGGATTGAGTATTCTCTATGCTATATAGAATTTATATAGAAACTTGCTCTCCCTTTTTTTAGATGTATTAAATACAGAATAGAACAACAAGCAAATTTAAATGTACACCCAAACTTTCAGGAAAGAAAAATATTCGTATGTCAAGATTGAAGGAAACATACAAAACTAGAGAAGAGACAAACTGAAATATGGTTGGCCTAAAGGGATACAGCAAAGCACAATGTCAGATGAAAAACTAATGCTTTATTGCTTGCTAGAAAATGAGAGACAAGGTTCATGCATAACAAAGTTTTTACAAATAGAGCTTTCTGAATAAATCCAGTATCACACATCACAAAAGCCAGAGCAAATAAAACTTGCCTGGACAATTTATGTCTTAAGTGATTCATAAATAATTATAATTTATAATGCATGCAAATGAAAGCTCCACATACAACTTATTGGATAAGTCTTGAAATTCAAATGAGAAATTACTATGAAAATAAGGCTTGCTTCGTAGATGCTTTTAGGGTACCAGGATACACAAAGGCAGATCTATCTTCTAGGAATACTTCCACAACTCAGTGCACATAAAATACTTACAAAGAAACCATCGCTCACTGAAGAAGGATGTTCACTAAAAACTGCAAAAGACACAAAGACACAAAGACAAGGAAGAATAATTTTAGTGCTTTTGGAATAAAATCTTAATTCATTTAGAGAAGGTAAGCTATAAGGAGAAAAAGGGAGGGTATAAGCTGAAGGGAAGTATGAATTTAAAAATGAGAAAGATTTAATTATGTTTACATGCTAATGAATTAAGAAGGTGAAATTAAATTCATTTGAAAAGTGGAGAACAGTCAGTATTAAAATGTCTCTGAAGTAATGTTTAGAACAGTGTTATGGCTTGTACCCCCAAAGCCTCATGTGGTTATAGGTGGGACTTTTCAGAGGTGGTTCCATCTAGAGTGTGTGACACTGGGATCAAGCCTGTGTGATTACTAAATCAGTTCACTGACTGATTTTCTGTGGTTTTGGGAGTGGATAATGGGAAAGTTCTCCCTGGATGTGCTCCCCCACCAAATGGAGGGTTATCTGGACAGAAGATAAGGGGCAGAAAGAGGGCTGCTGTGGTCACTTATGGATTCTTTACTACTTTGCTGCCTTCTGCCTGCCATGAACAGTTCTTCCTCTGTGATACCTCCCTGTCATGCCACACTACCTTGGGGTTAGCAACTATGAACTGAAATCTCAACAAAATGTGAGCCACACAAACCTTTCCTCCTTTACCTTGGATGTCAGGTATTTTGTCTCAGCAACAAGAAAAGTAGCCAAGACTAACATATAGAGAGAAATAAGCTTTAAACACTATGATAAAATTGTTTTGCAAAAAAAGGAAATAAAATGTACACAGTGAAGCATAAACTTACAGAAAAAAGTAACAAGAGCTAGAGAATTTTCAGTTTTGTAATACTATTTCACTTAATTCTTAAATCAACAGGGAGATTGATATATTGCTAATAATTTTGCAAAGATAAGCAGTTATAAGGCACACACATACAAACATAAATATACAACCCATAATAAAGAGAAAAATCAATCAATAAAAGCAGGTCCATATAGGAGATCATGAAATTAGGAAAACCAGATTTTAAACAACTTTTATAAATACATTCCCTATGTTTAACAAATAAAGAAAAAAAACAGGGATATAGCTCAGCAGCATAGCACCTTCGTAGCAAGCACAAAGTCCTGAGTGCAATTTCTGGTAAAAAAAAAAAAAAAAAGATAAAAGGAATAGAGAAAAGCAAGAACATGCTCAGGAGTGACATGAAAACTAGTAACAATTACATGAGATGCAAACTGGATCAGATTAATAGCAGATTAGTTATTGCAAGAAAAACACCAGACACCTTATAATATACTAATACATGCCATATGAAATAAAATACACAAAAAATAAAATATACAGGCTTTAAAATTATATCAGAGTCTGATATATGTACAATACAAAAATAGCAGCTGAAAATTTTCCAAACATGCCAGAAATAATAAACTCACAGATCCAGGGAGCCAAACACCAAACGTGGCAATGAAAAGAAGAAAAATATAATAACAAAGTACATTATAATCAAATCAAGTAAAACCAGCTATAAGGAATAAACATTAAATACACCCCAAGAGGGAAGGACATTTGCAAGTAGGAAGAGAGGTGTTACAAAATGAGGAAGACATGAGTGACAGCTGACTTCCACGCAGCGGTGATGCATAGAAGCCAGGAGACTGGATTTTCCTAAACTAGTCAGGAAAATGTGATCAACCTGTACTATTTTGAACTAATCTACCAACTAAAAATATATTTTTTTAATTCAGGACAAAATAAAGATTATGTCTTCTAGCCCTTGTATTGTTGCTTCCTGTTTCCTTGTTATTTTTAAGAGATCTTTCCTTTCATGATCACACATTGCAAACCTGTCTTCAAAGTTTGATAGTCTGTCTTTAGTTTCTGTCAAGCAGTTTTGCCAGCTTTCAATGGAGTTTTTAATTTCCTGGTAATCTCTTTGAATCTGTTCCATATATTCTAGATTTTTTTTTATATTCCTCATTGAAGATTTCCCTCCTTTTTCTCTGTTTCCCCATTCTTCCATCTGTGTCTTCTTTAGAGGTGCTTAGCATTTCTTTTATTATTTTTGTATATCTTCCTTTACTTGTATTAGTATTTCTGTTTTTAGTTCTTTTATAATATTACATAGATAATTATGTCAGATACTGCTTCTTTGGAAACTGCAGGTGTGCAACCCTGATCTCTTCTGTATTTTCCTCTCCTGGGTCACTTCTGTTTGGGTTGGAGGCTGCAGACTTCCTTTCATTTCCTCCTCTTGCCATGTTTCTGGATTCTTTCAGATAAGTGGATAGTGGGGGTCCCTGGCACTTCCTGTATTTGGTTACAATTACTCTGAAACATGCTGGCTAGGAACTGCTGCCCTCCCTAGTCTTCTGTTGACCACTGAGCTCCCTTTCTGAGCTTGTCAACCACTGGGAGGCCTCACCACATTAGTGTGTGCTGCATGGGTGGGGCCAGTTAGGGGTAGCTTCAGGGAGACCTCGTCCTTGGCTATTTGATCATGCATGGGGGTGGAACTGAGTCCAAGCAATTCTCACCAATCTTCTCTGTGCTAGGACTGGCTGACTGAAGCTACTACAGTTCTGGTTCTGAGCTTATCCTGCTCTACTCCAAAATGTTGCCAGGTCAGTTGCCCACTCCTATGGGAGGACTGAGTTCCTCCACACTCACCACGAGCTGGTGCAGATCTCCGAGCTGGTGCTGTTCTCTGTTCTGCCTCTCCCCTCCATGACTGTGTCCTCCCACTGAGGCCCTCAGGCTCACCAACCCCCAACTTTACTGCAACCACGTGTCTTTGTATTCCAGTGGCGTTTCACACACAGTGGGACTGGCTCCAGTGAGAGTGCATCTGGCTACAGCCTTCCATCATTTTTTTTTTCTTTTTAGCATGGCGAAGATGAGGCAGAGAAAGTTGGCTATAATCACTAACATGGATGGCCTCAATACACTAATATAAAGAAACACAGGCAGAATGGACCAGGAGATAGGGTCCATCGAGATGCTCTATATAGGAAATATAATTAACCTGAAAGTCAAAGATGAGAAAATAATGCTCTATGTGACAGGGAACCAGAAAAACAGTGGGGGTAGCTTGCCCATCAGCTGTATCAGCTGATTGATTGGAATGACATAACACTTTTATACAATGGAGATCTATTCAGCTATAAGGAAGAAAAACCTTGAGGCTCTTGTAGGTAAGTGGATACAACTTGAGGCCAAGCTCAGGGATAAAAAGGTTCAGAACCACTTACGTAAATAGCAAGTTGCCTCCCTAATCTAAAAAGTAAAGGAGTTAGTGGGATACAAAATGTACAATGTACCCTGTGAAAGTGAAAGAGGAGGAATTGTCTAAAAAGGGAAGGCAGAGGACATTGTTAATCTTGTATCATGATTTGAAACCCATATTGCTTTCATTACTCTGTTTTGTTTGGTTATATTCTGTTTCAGTTTTTCTACTTGTACTACATTTGAGGGCATAGACAGCTATTCCAAAGATAGCAAGATATACTATGTATATCGTTTTTAATTTCCTATTAACTTAATCTGAAGCCCTGTATTGCTTTCACTGTCTTGTTTTGACTGGTTTTATTTGAATCTGTTTTGTTCAATCACTGTCTTGTCTTGACTGATTTTATTTGAATCTGTTATGTTTGATAGTATCAAGTGAGAGTATAGCCAACTACTCTGAAGACAATAAGATTCACTATGATACTCATTCTAGTTTGAATATTACCCTCTTTTGAAGTCCTATAATGTCTCCAATGTTTTGTTTTTATTGATTTTGTTCTGTACTGCTATGTTCAATTTTATTATGCTTGATGATATTGACAATTCTATGGAAGAAAACAAGAGACAACATGGTAACCACTGTAGATCACCTTGTGTTGTGGTTTTGAATCATGTACTATGTCCATCCTTTTATTTTCAATGACCTCATTTTGGTATTTTATCATTTAGTTTTATTCTTTTTTTTTTTAATTTTGAGATCTTCACTATCTGTCATATTGTCTCTTGTTTTTTTCCAAATGGCTGTCCATATGTTTGCATACAGGGAGCTCATACTAAATAACATAGCCAATTTTTTCACAAGATGTGTACTTCCCTGGCTCCCACTTGCTAAGGAGGGGAGGTATGGGACAGGGGACAGGACGACATGAGGTGTTTGATTCTCAGCCTGAGCACTGGCAGGCTCACAGCCACCCCCCAGAGAGGGGAGGAGCTGCTTGTTCTCCTGGCACCCTGAGTCAACCGCATGGTGCAGGTCCTGAGACGCCAGGGTCTCTCTCCTGCAGGCCACTGAAAGTCAGCCACACTCACCTGCTATTTCTTTCTGATGAATTGACCATTCGATTTCCAAAGTTCTGAAATGGCCAACAGACCACAGAAAGAATTCTCTTTAGGCTCCTGTTTGAAACCAGCAGCTACAGCAATCTGCTGGCCTTGCTTCAGGGCCACCTGGTTTTATTCTCTTAAAAAAATATATAATATCAATCTTTGATGTTTACACCTAGGATGTGGTTGCATTTTTTTGTTTTGCCTTTTGTCTTGAGATCTGGCCCATAGCAGAGATATCTGTCTCCCGCAACATTACAAGGTATCTGTTCCTCTGCACTAGCTCCTTTGAAGGCCCAGCCCTGTCTGCCTATACAATATTTCTGGTTAACTCAGCTGCCTCTTAAGAAGTACCCTGAATTGCCTGGATGGAGAAATGAGCAAAGATAGCAAAGATTGATCTGGTTTCTTCAGGATGAAAGGGGTCGTAGTTGTGGATCAGTAGTCAGAGATACTCTACAGAGGATCTATCTAACGGCCCTCAATAAACACCAGGCATCTTCATCTTGGGTAGCACACAGCTTTAAGTCTGGAGGAGAGAAAATCAAAGAAACAATTGAGCATACATAGGCCAAATAATAGAATCAGTAGGATAATTATGAATACAATTAACAAAGATTTCCACCAAAGGGAGCTAGTAAGATAATTATTAAAAGAAAAAACAAATAGCAGTGTATTATATTTTTTTAATTTAGAGCATATAAAAGCCAAACGAGTGGCAATGATAAGACATGAAGAAGAAGAAAAGTGGAAGCCCACTATCATTAAGATTGTATGTATCTGTGAAATGATGTACTATTCCAGAGGTTACACTGGGGTTAAAAATACATAACTATTAAGGCAATCAGACACACAATAATATATGTCTAATAAGGCAAGAGAAAGAGAAAGTATGAGGTGGTAAATGTAAACATGATTATATCAATAATTTCATTAAATAAAAATGTTGTAAACTTTGCAAAAAGTGGAAGTTATCAGATAGCATAAAACACCAAGATGCATCCTTATGTTAGCTAGAAGAAACTCACATTAAATATAAAGATATAAACAAGTAAATAAAAGAAAATAACAGAATTCAAATAGGCAATAATATGATGGTGGATCTCAGCCAGAATTTGTTGAACTTGAAAATTGTACATATGCCATACAGAATTAAAAATGCATAGAATATGCAAGCTGAGATCACTAAAGCAGATCTACAAAGCAATCAATCCAAATTAGAGGTAGGAAGTCAGAGGCTCTGAGACTTTTCATTTCAAAGAAAGATAGCCTCTGAATAATCTAGAGAATAAGGAAATATGCTATGAATGTAGTTATCTGATAATAAAAATGTCAATTTGCTAAGTAAATAAAAATAAAAAGTATAACTAAAACTAAAAAAAATTAAAAAATGATTATTTAAATAGAAGAAATGAAAATGTAGCAGAATTTGGTGTGATTGCGTATAGGAAGTAGAATTAATTAGATATTGGGACCTACTTTTTTTCCAGTGCCCTTAATTCAGGACCCTGAAATTGTGGATAAAATAGCAATAGTAGCACACTTTCAAGTGGATTAGTGGTAAATTTTTCTGTGATAATAATTTAAATTCCACATACTGCTTTTCAAGATTTTGATTGTTTATCATAATCAGTAGGAAAGGAATTTCAAAGGGCAAAAATTCACTTTTGATTTTGATAACACTGGAAGGGGTAGAAAGAAGTTGATAGAAAAACAAGTATGCTAATATTAAAAGGTAATGCAGTAAAATTTTACAGATATATTTATAACAATATAACAAAATTATGAAGAATAAATTAACATTTGTGTAAATAGAGGGTAAAATGGAACTCATTTTAATAGCATAATTCCATAGATAATCATTATTTATCAATAAATTTAAACATATATAAAAGGAACTAATAATCAGAACAATAGACAGAAACAATTACTGAGGATAGACACTTGATCAGTATTAGTCTTTGTATATTATTTATCAAAAATATATAAAAATAATTTTTATTTACTTTGTTTACTTAGGTAAAATAATTTGGAACATAATCCTTTTTGTACCCTTGCTACAATGTGTTTCTTGGTTTCCACATCATCAGGTAAAAAGTTTATGTCTTTTTGAAGCATTAAGATATAATACTAATTTCCCATCATTGCATACTCCCAAGTACTGTATATTTGGCTGTGAAATAATATAGACTCTTTCCTCATGATAATTTTATTATGGATAGTACACTTAAAAATCATCCACAGTATGAGGGTTTTTAAGATCTTCTCCATGATGACCCAGGTGATTTTTAAAATTTACTTCCTTTGCACTCCTACATGATCCATCTCTCACTGCCACACCAACAGCAATATGTACTTGTCCATCACACCTGTACACATTCAAGGAGATATTTAGGACTTGCAATGTGCTGTTGACTCCAAGCGAAGAGTTACAAGACTGTGAAAAACATGGTTAACTGTGGGACACTCATTGAAGAAAATTTGCTATTCTAATATATCCCAACATCTTCTTAAATCCCAAATTGATGAACACCATGGTGGAGAATAAGAAGGATAAATTGAAATGAAGACAGATGGTAGAGTTACTTTAGCTATTGTTAGTGTCTCCGTGGCTTTAAATGCTACACCCTATAGGATATTCCTTTAGCAAAAGTATAAATCCATACAAAATGGGTCTCTAAGAAGTGCTATGAGAAGAGTAGAAGCTAAAAATGTTTAAACAAAAATGAACTTCAAGGGTATAGCATGCAGAGCTGTCATCTGAAAATTTTCCCCTGACAACCCCTACTCATTTTGCTTTTTTTGTCTTTTCTTATCTCATTTTTCTTTTCTTTTCTTTTCTTTTCTTTTCTTTTCTTTTCTTCTTTTCTTTCTCTTTTCCTTCTCTTTCTTTTTTTGTTGTTGTCATGGGGTCTCACTATACAGTTCAGGCTGGCCTTCTACTCACTGTGTAGCCCAGGCCAGCCTTGAATTCACAGCGATCCTCCAGCCTTAGCCTCCTGAGTGTTGGAATTACAGGTGTGCAGCAGTATATCTGGCTCAACCTCTACTGAATGATAATCTCCTCTCCCCCTGAAATGTTTACTCATACTGCTTGTTTAATTGGTTAGTCACATTGTCCCATAGAAGGACATTTTAATTTCATTGTTTACAGTTTTATCTGTGTGCATCTGTATCTTATACATGTATGTATGTGTGTGCATGATGAAACTATATGGTGTTTAAAAATAAAAATAACAATTACAGTAAAAGACACATTGCCATTGACATCCTCATTCTGAACACATTTATCCCATCATTCCTGATAGTTTCTACATTTTTAATGAGTAATTGTAGTTTATTTAAATTTTATCTCAATTTTAAGGTTTTTTTGTTAATACATGTTGGTCGACTGTACCGACAAGGATTACTTCATTGTGGGTGGTTGGTACATGGATATAACATATTTTAACTCCTTTTTCTTTTTAAAACAGTTCTGGAAATCCAGCTTCATAAGTGTCTTTAAGAGGTGTGATAAAAAATACAATGAACATCATTGCCAAATGCTTTTCAAATGGAAAAGTGGGCTGGAGAAATGGTGAGTTCTAATCCACATGTTTCATTGGATATGGCACCATGCAATGTCTGGCTCTTCCCCAAAGGCAAAATGATGATGAAAAATAAATCTTGTTTAATTGATTCAGGATGTTGAAGCAGCTATAAGAGCACAACTAAAGGATATTCACAAAAAAGAACTGCTTTGGGAAGTAACAGGAATGTTGGGATAAACGGATTCAAAGTAAAGGGGAATTTTTAGGGCGATTTCTGACAATACATCTCTTGTCATAATTTTTAAAAATTTAGACTTTCACCATGTAGTTTATACGAGGTAACTATGTAGTTTGTACACAAGATCTTCTTACATCTCTTTGTAATCCACAAACTCTCCAGACAAGCTATTATTCAAGAAAATCCAAGATCTTTAGCTATTTCTGGACGGATTCAATTGATATTAATAACACCAAAATGAACAATTGAAAATGAGCAATTCAATATATTAATCTATTAATAATTTTTAAAACTATAATGCAAACTATTAACTGAAGCTTTTGAAGTCACTAATCAGTTACTTGATGCTATATATCTTTTTTTTGTTGTTGTTGTACTGGGGATTGAACTCATGACCTCGCGCTTGCCAGGCAGGCACTTATGCCACTGAGCTAAATCCCCAGCCCACTTGATACTATATAGATACTGCCACCAAAGAGCTTACAGAAAGCTATCTTTTCATCAAATGTTTTAATAAATAATGAAATTTTGGAACAGAGCCTAGAAAGTGTTTCTGCCAATCATGTAAGATTGTTTTGACAAGTTATTATGTCTGTGATAAAAATTTAAAATTTATAATCCTAAAAACAGTTATTATTCTCAATTATGAGGTATAATTTGTATTATTAGAACACTAACCTTCTTACTTTGTGAGCCTGATATTTAAAAGATGGATGATGATATTTTATTCCATGAGGCAGATGTTAATATCATTCTTCATTCCTGGCCAATCTTTTTTATGAAAGCAAGTACCATAAGCCTGGGGATAGTATGTTGTATCTAATCATAATACAAAAGAATATTTGCATCAGAGACTTCAACATTAAATACATTTATTGTAGGTTCTGTTTGCATTGCTAAAATAAAATTGTGACAAAATATTGTTACTCTTTAGGAAACTGGGGATTTTAACCTGGCAGTATCTGGGGAGAGAGAGACAGAGAGAGACAGAAAGAGAGAGAGAAAGAGAGAGAGAGAGAGAGAGTGCAAAGTACCATGAGCAATGCAAAAGCTTGAGATAATATCCATTTTCTTAAGCACAAAGCTGGAGGTACATTTTAGAGAGATGATTAATGCTTGTTAAGGAAACAAAGATGTTTAAGAATAACACCTTTATGATTCCCTAATCACCCTAAAAGGACAACATTGTTTCAACAATAACTCAATCAAACATTAAATAACAATGTGACAGGTTTATTACC
>PVJX010048917.1:0-11287 GCA_004027295.1 Dolichotis patagonum
GCTTGCAATTCTTTGCTTATTGTACACAAGAGCCTGATATTTACTTGTCAGATCTACTGCATGGTCTCACCTGCCTACTATTTTTAATTTTGTGAGGAGGTTTCACACTGATTTCCATAATAGTTTTACTAATTTATGTTTTCCCCAACAGTGCTCAAGTGTTTCTTTTCCTCTACACCCTTAGTAGCTCATGTTATCTCTAGTGTTTTTTATAAGCACCATTTTTACTGGAGTGAGATAATCACAGACAGCTAAATTAGGTAGAAATATTATAGGCAGTCAGACAGGACTAGGACTTCCAGTGAGTCAGTACAGAGGATAAGAACACATTACAACTGTGGCTGAAGGTACCTCTGTTGAGGGCCAAGCCTCAAGGAAAAGATGTAATGATCAAGGCTACACACCTCCTCAGGGGACACCTACTACTACTTGGTCCAATAATGTCTAGATAGATATCAGTCACCCAGGTGGGTGACCACCACCTCCTGACCCATACCTTCCTATAAAGGTCTTTGTTCTTTCCAAGTTCACTTATTATGTAACCTGCTTCCTCATTGGATCAATATTACCTAAGTGGCTATCCTTGTAATCTTATTAGTTTATCATATTTATGACAACTCACTTTCAGGTTCCTTCCTGTCTCTCAGGAGTTATCCATGTCAATAAATCTTTCCTACTCTTAACCATTGTTCTTCAGAATTCATTCTTCAATTTTGGGGCACATAAACTTGGGGTATTTGACATTTAGCAATTAGTGAGTTATATTATTTCACCTAAGTTCTATTTGAAAAACAAAAATTCAGTGTCATGTTACATGTCCCAAACATCCACAATGAAAATAGTCATTATGTATCACATATATGTTCAAATAATAAATTAAAATTATAAGTAAAGACATAAACCTGAAAATCTAAAGATAGAGGAAAAATTCATTATTCGTAAATGATATCTATTAAAAGTTACCTCTAGCTAACATCATACATAATCCTAGCATGAAATAAGGAACACTTTCCCCTTTACCTTTGGATCAATGAAAGAATGATGCTTTTCCACTTTTTTCTTTTATTATTATAGTACATTTGTATAGCAAAAATGTAATAAAAAGACATGAAAATTGTAAAGAAAGAAAGAAATTGTAAGAAAAAGGGAAACTCTTGCATATGTTTAAAGAGAATACCAAGGTTTAATTATTTTTGTATGAATTCTTACAGATATTCTCAAAACAAACAACAACGAAAAGGTTTCTCTCACCAGAGAAACAATGAGATATTTAAACATATGTGTCTGATTAAGAGTATGGTCTCAAAATGCACTCATTTAGTTAAAGTATCAGAAGTTTATCCTTTTTACAGCAAAGTAATACTCCATTGTATAAAAAAGCCTTATGTCCCTTATCTATTCATCAGTTGATGGACATTTGGGTTGTTTCAAACCTTTAGCTATTACATACTGTGCTATTATACACATAGATGTGCATATGCCGCTGTGGTATGATACTTTTTAGTTTTTTCAGGAAGATACCAAGTAGGGAAATAGCTAGGTCAAATGGAACATCTAGTTTTAGTTTTTTGAAGAATCTCCACACTGATTTCCACAGTGGTTGCACCAGTCTATACTCTACCAACAGTGAAAAAGTGCTCTTTGTACTCCAGAGCTCTGCCAGCATTTGTTAGTGTTTGATTCTAACTGGAGTAAGATAGAGTCTCGATGTTGTTTTAATTTGCATCTTTCAAATGACCAAGGCCTTGTTTCAACTTAATCACTTCTTTAAAAACTGTCTTCAAATATGGTCACATTCAGCAGTGTTAGCACTTCAACATACAAATTTGGAGAAACACAACTCAGCCTCTAATAAGAACTTACAAGTGAATTCTTTAATTTTAAAGTATACATGATCAAATAAAAAATTTTATCCATTTTTATATAGTACAGCAGAAATATAAAATAATATTTAAAAAACAAAATATTTCACATATAGTAGCATTAAAGACAGAAAATGCTTATATAAAAATTAACAAAATATAAGTAATATGACCCTGAAAAAGAATGAACTAATACTCACAACATAGAAAACTCTTTACAACATTAGAATGAATGAAAGAAATCAGTCTTAAAAGAGCACATACAATAATATTTTGTTTATGAAAAGTTTAGGAGTAGGAAAAATTACACAGTAATAAAAATCAAAATAGTCTGTGCCTATTTATTTGGGATTTATTGGAAGCAGGATGATGAAGTAGTCTGAGGTGAAATATACATTCTATGTCTTGTCTATGTGTGATAACACAGATAGACACATATATAAAATTTGTTAAATGGTACACTTAGAATCTATTCATGCACTACATAAATATTTGTATGTGTGTGCATGTGTAAGTGTGTATAAAATTAGAGTAGCATATATTACTAATTACCAGGTAAATAATATAATACTAAATTGAGAGAACAAGCTTTAAAGCTGAAGATAATTTTAACCCTGGCCCTTCCACTTACCAGTCATGTAGCACTGGGTGATCTATGTAGCATGTTTGAACCAATATTTTCTAGGAGAAAACTGGGTGTGTAATCGACCATTGATAATTTCCAGGAAGCTTAATAACACGATGTTAATAAAGGTCTTAGAATAGTTATTCACATATATGCTGTACTCAAAAAGAGGTAAAACTCATTATGGTTCAGATAAAATAATTGGTTTTATAATAAAGAAAAGAGTGGCTTCATGCTTAGATTGATTTGTCTTCTACTGAGCAGTGTAATACAATAGGTGTTACCTGTCTTTATAAAGAGAGAGATGAATGAAAGATAAAAAATAACAAAGCGGATTCACATCAGTTAAGGCAGAATGCTTACATTAGCATAACTGAAGGAGACTGTGGAATTCAGTGCTATGACACAGGGAGATTCCACTAAATGAGGTAGAACATGAAAAATTAGTTGGCCTACTGTCTAGTACGTATCCAGTAAACCCTCAACAAGTAGTCATATTAATTTCTTCATATTCACGCCCAATTTTTTCTGAAACACTAATAAACATAACAAAGATTTACAAATTTTTATCTTGTTCAGAAAACAAACCCTATAAACCATCCTGTAATTATTCATTTCAATTTATTCATTTTCTCACAAGGTACATGTTTAGCAAATAACATCTTATGTGATGACCATGAAAAATTTACCCTGTTATATTAATCAATATATCTGAATCAATGATGGCTTTGATTTTTATTCATTTATATTTATTCCATTTTAATTTTCTCCTCAAATCAAATTCTGAAGTATAATAATCATTCCTGTTGCTCTTTCAATTTATTTTATCCTTTTTTTCTCTTGTTCGAAATATATGTGACAATGTTCAGATTTCAGTCAATTTAAATTAGCTTTTGGAGTTTATAACATTGAAAACTGTGTCAATTATACTACATAGATATTGAATATAATTATAATTCTATTAATTCAGAAATTTTCTTCTTAATATTGCTTACTGCAAGTTTTTTGAGTGTGTAATTTAATCATAACTCTTGTATTCACCTCTCAACAAAAAGATTAAATATAGCTATTTTCTGTATCTAAGCCTATCTTTGAATTTTTCAAAAAATAAATTCATAATTCTCAAATTATCAGTTGTTCAATATTTGTATTGTTATTTTTCTTTTTATAGCTTTTCAGTATTTTAATGTCTATTTCAGTAATAAGTAGAGCTTCTCCAACTTTACAATCAGAAAAGAAGTAAAAGTCCAATACTAAAAATTACTTGATTTGAATGTTCATCAATAGTTTGCTTAAATAATAGCAATGGAAAAATTAGAACATGCTAAAAGTTCTTATCAAGAGTAATATGAGAAAGTAAGTTGAGAAGTAAATAAATTTTAGATATTATTGATATAGGGGAATGAAACTCCCGACCTACTATGTCCGCGAGTTCGTGTTCTCTAAAACCAAAGAACGAATTTTAGGAACAACACAGGTGAAGAGTAGAATATTTTTATTGAGAGAAAGCTTCTGTTTGAAGAGAGACAGAAGGGGTCCCAAGCGGGTTGCCAAGGGCTCTGTATTTTCTAGGGACTATAGAGCAAGATCATGAGATTAGATGGTTCAATGTGGGGAAAATGGGAATTTGCAAAATGGGCATAAAATGATCCAGACTTAATCCCTAAGGATTACACTTAAGGGTGTGCTTGCATTTGTCTTGAGATCTGGCCTGCAGCAAGAGATGTGTATCTCCTCCAAGGTCATCAGACATCTGGTGTCTGTGCCAGCTTCCTCAAGGGCCTAGCACTGCCTGACTGCCTATAATATTTCTAACTGGCTCAGTTGCCTGTAACATTATCCTTTCAAACTACTTTTCATTAAAATCAATCCAACCACTATTTAGACTTTGTATATACATTTACTATGTGAACAGTTAATGATGTATAATATAATTAACAGGAACAGCAAGAATTTCTTGAGATGCCAATCACCATTCTATTCCTAATAGCTGGCTATATTCCCTGAAATAATATTTATAATACTATGCATAAGAATTTTAAAAACACTCTACATATATTAACTTTTATGCATATAAATAATATTTAACCAAATCTTGAACAAAATTGCACATATTTCCTTTTTTATTGATCATACTTTATTTGATCCTTTTAGTAATTTCTATCTTTTTATTAATATTGTTTCTTTGATAAGACATCATTGTGCTTTTAGGTATGGGAGTTTTTTGTTTTGTTTAGTTCTTTGAATATATCTAAAATAGGCAACTTAAATTGTTTGGTAATTTCAAACTCTGAACTTTTTTAGAGACAATTTCTGTTGAATATTTTCTTCCCATTGTACTTTCTTGTTTCTGTTTTTTTTTTTAATTTTAAAGAGGATAAAATCAAGGAAAATAAAACAATAAAATCAATCAAAATAGGGGTTGGGGATTTTAGCTCAGCAGCATAAGTGCCTGCCTTGCAAGCATGCAGTTGTGAGTTCGATCCCTGGTACCAAAAAAATAAATAACTACATAAAATAAAATAAAAAACATCAAAATAAACCAGTATAAGTGATATAAGACTTCAAAACCTTACAAAATTAACAATGGTTACCATAATGCCTTTTGTTGCCCTCAAAATAGCTGTAGATACTTCAGACATAGTGAAAACCAAACAGAACAGAATAGAATAGAACAATAAATAGAAAACCATGAATACAATAAGGGACTTCAAAACAAGCCTATAGTAAATCCAAAATAGTACCATAATATATCTTGCTATTTTTTAAATAGCTGCTCATGACATCAGTTTTAACATAATCAAAAAAACAAAAACAACAACAACAAAAAAAAAGGAGAGTAAAACCCAACCCAAGGAAACAATGACAATGATATGGTTTCCAGGTTGGGGATCACCTCCTAGTGAGGCCTGGTCCACCCTTTCCCCAGTCTGCTAATGTCACTGACTCACAGAGAGAGGCTTGGGTGTGGTTGTGCCCCCTCAGGCACCAGCCCCCCCCATGACCCACATTCCATTTTAATATAGCCCAAACTAATTGTAAATGGTTTTGTAAACCTTTGTTGTTCTATTTCTTACATTAATATTTTGATAAATTCTAAACATTTCATGTGGCAAAAATTCAGTAAGATTTAAAAAAATGTTCTTTTCTTATACATATTATGTTTGTAGGATTTCTTAATTCAACTGTTTTTATAAGCATCATGAAAGCTGAAAATTTTGACATGAAAGACTGGATAGTGGTGAGTAAAAAAGAAAAATATGACTGATCGTTCCATGTTTTAATGTTTATTTTGTATTGCTTTTGTTTTGCTATAGGCTACTCTACGCATACAAAGAAAGAAAGAATTGCATGCACATTGCAACCATGTAAAATACCTGCCTTCCATAGCCTGCTCAGGAGAACTCATCATCGTAATTCTGATGAAAAAGACACGTTTAAAAAAAAAAAAATCACTTCATAATAAAATTCAAAAATAAAGTTAGTACTGTTAGGATTTTTGGCACGATGAAACAGCAAAATATGAGATAAAGAGAGACCTTTATTCCCAAGGACATGGAGAGAAGTCCAGGACCACAGACAACCTGGCCTTCTCTAACCCGCATATGCAGGTTAGGGTACTCATATAACCTCTGACCTGGGTGGCGCATAGGGTGGGATAGGTAATGCACAGGTTACTGATTGGGGCTAATTTCATGCCACTGGGAAAGGTGACTACAGTTTCGTCCCACCCCTTGGTCCTGCCTCCCACCGCAGCTTTCCAGGGCACAACTCTTTCAAGTATACCTTTTAAGGGTTACATGAAACTCAGTAAATTAAAGAACAAATAGGATGTTGCAACATGCTCAAAAAAGTTAGTCTTTACATATATAGTACAGACAATCAGGAATTCTGAAATGAATGTACAAAGGGATCTAAAACTAGTCAATATCATTAATAATCAATTGCAGTCCAACTGAAACATTCATTTGCATTTGTGTAGGAAAAAAAAATCACTTGTGTACAAATTAGCTCAAAGAAAACCAGCAGCAAAGAGCTGCCAAGGTTATACTAGCTAGAACATCAAGTAATACTGTTTGTTCATTTCAAATCTTTATGTTTCATGACACTGATGTAACCCCCTTATAGGGTTCTAAAACCCCTTTTACTTGTTTCCTAATTAGATCCAAAGGTAGCAATTTTAGTTTTCCAAGACCATCAATACTGGCAGGATACCATTTTTTGTCACAGAGAGTTATAGATTACTTCAAAGGAAAGAAGTAACTTCTTATGTATGAGAATGAAGACAGGATTTAGGAAGTTTCCACCAGGAGCAAAAAAAAAAAAAGATTCTTGGAGAAAAGGGATAGATGCTGATGAATTAGGAAATAAGACTGATAGCAGAAACAAGAGATCTATGTCTGGGTGTGCATCCATTTAGCAGGGTTGTAAGGGACAGTGCTAATCTATTAGGAGCCGCAGACCTAAACATGGAGTTGAAAAACCAAATAACTAAGTGTCACTATGGGTTATGAGGTTCAGGGACCGGTTTCCAGGCTCTTATGTGCAACAAAGAAAGAATTACATGTAAGATATTGATACAGGAGAATGAAACTCCTGACCTACTATGTCCGCGAGTTTGTGTTCTCTAAAATCGAAGAATGAATTTTAGGAACAATAGAGGTAAAGAGTAGAATATATTTATTGAGAGAAAGCTTCTGTCTGTAGAAAGGCAGAAGGGGGTCCTGATCAGGTAGCCCAGGAGTCTGTCTTTTTTAGGGACTTTTATAGAGTATCACCATGGGTTCAAGGTAGGGGAAGACTGGGAACTCACAAAGCAGATGGGTACAAGGTGGGACATTACTATAGTTAGCCAGTAAGATCAATAGTTTAGGTAAAATTGATTACATTAGGGACAAATGGGAAAGCAAGTCATGTAGAAAGCGGGCATTCGTACAGAGCAGATACTCTTTGCTAAGGGGATGGGAACTATTTAGGGTGTCAATCCTCAGGATATGGGTGCATTTGTATGATCTTTTGTCTTGAGGCCTGGTCCACAGCAGGAGGTGTCAGCTTCCCCAGCAGTTTCCAGGTGTCAGCACTGGTTCTATTGAGGACCCAATCCTGTATCACTGCCTATAATATTTTTGATTAACTCAGTCGCCTACTACAATATGATGGCAAGGAAACAGTGACAAAGTTTATTAAGGCAAGAAAATTATGCTCCAAGTAACTGGCTCCTGCCATGAAGAAAAATAATGTGAGTCTTACAGTGAAGAATGTAGGGGTTTAAGTGCTCCACCTGCTTTAAAAAATCAAGTCCCAAACTGTAATGTGGCTCTCTCCTTAGGGCTCACAATTTATTTTCTCTTAGTGTATACTTTAACTCTGTCTAACAAATTTTCCTATTTCTTTTATAAATACTTCCAAAAATAAAGTTATCAGCATAATATAATCTCTTAAATAGATCATAGAATTAGTCATATCTATTAAAAGCTTGTTAATTCATGCATGCATTTAACAGATGTTTACACAGTACATGTAAGTGCCCTTCAGTGTGCTGGGAACACAGGCAAAGGCAGCCTCGCAAACAGGCTTGCCTTGTTTCTATGAGGAGGAAAAAAAAGGAAAACAAATAAGTTAGAAAAGAATCAAGATCACAAAGGCTATGCAAGTGCCAGGTAATGGAGAATGAAATTTAACGAACTCATTAGAGAAGGACTTAATGAAAAGATAAAAATTGAACAAAATTCTAAAATTGTGGAAACAATATAACCTATGCAGGTCAGTGGGCAAAAATTATTGCTGCAGAGAAAAATAAGAAGGAAACAACAAAAACAAAACAGCATATGCCCTGAGGAAGGAGGACTGGGGAGCTGATATGTTTACAAATAGCAAAGAAATCAGCTGGGAAAGAGAAGAAAGGGATGCGTTTAGAGAGACAATGTTGGGGATCACATCACTAGGCTGTGTAAGAATTCCAAAGGGAAAAGAAGGCTGTCACCTGTAACACACATTGGTAATGCTTTAATTCCTAGATGGCTGAACACTGGCACAAGCATAGTGCTCATTTACTGCATTTAAATTTGGTAATTATAAAGTGCAGCATAATAATTAATATTAGCTATTTAACATCACACTATTCAGTTGCTGCAACTGAGACAGAACTATCAGCAGTTAAAACAAGATGCATGTTTATTTCTATTTGAATCAAAGTCTAGGCAGAAACAATCTAGGACCAGAAGAGAGTTCCATAGATTCAGGGATCTCATTTTTTTCCAACTTCTATAGTATCTCCTGCACTTTGCCCTTGTCCACCTGGTCCAAAATGAATGATGACAACATCACTGTTACTGTGAGAGGGAAAGTTATCCCTTTCCCTAAGGGTGCGACTAGGCAGCCGTGCTTAGCACTTTTTCTCCTCTGACACACTGGAAGTTATTTCAGCGACCTATAATGGGAAGAGAAGCTGAGCCACATGGTCTTTATTTTTGGTGGCCACTTGCCAGATTAAAATTTGAAGTTCCATTGTAAGAGAAAAAAAAGGATATTGGATACTTAAGAACAGTTAGTATTCTCTGCTTTCAGTAGATTTCAGCAACAATTTTATTTATTTATTTATTTATTTATTTATTTATTTATTTAGACAGGGTCTCCCTATGCAGTTCAGGCTGGCCAGAACTCACTTTGTAGCTCAGGCTGGCCTTGAACTCCAGTGATCCTCTGGCCTCAGTTTCCCGAGTGCTGGGATTACACGTGTGGACCAACATGCCCAGTTACAATTTTATTTTTAAATGTATTACACATCCTTAAAACAGTATGATATAAAGGAAAGTATAGCCCAAAAATGGCCAAAGAATGTTGGTTCTATTCCAGACCTACCAAGAACTAAAACCCTGAATCAGCTGATTGACTTCTTTCATATTCAGTATGTCATCTGTAGTATTGGACTGAAAATACACTGCTGCACGTAAGAAACTATTCTCCTTGTAAGTTTTTATCAATCTATTTTTATCAGATGAATAGTAGTAACTTCAAAATACTGATGGCTGCAAAATGATACAAAAACTCAAAGGTAGCATACCTAAATTCTAGGCTAAAGCACATTAGATATGTCTCTTCAAAGATAATAGCAATTGCCTTTATTCTTAGAAGTTTTAACACATATGAGTCAAGGTGAAAAGAATTTGTCACACTTATGTCCAGGTAGAATTCAGTGACTGACCCACAGACAAGGCACACACAGCCAGTTGAATGTAATGCAGGACAACAGGCAGACATTACAGGTGCCAGGTCATAGCTCACGGATCAGCGAGATAACCTTCCAGGCTGCAGAGAGACATGCACAGTTTGTTTCCAGTCAGTCTGGTTGCTAATCCTTCACATAAAGCCATTGATTACAATGCCAAAGAACTCAAAGAAATGTTTTATTTGGAATTAGAAGTCACAGCAGATGCTAAGACTATTCTGTCATGTGTTGCATCTTCTTGGAGATTTTGTTTTCTTCATTGAATGCATTTCTTCACGGCCCATTTATAAAGCTAATGTCTTGCCACCAGCAAGCTTTCAGATACCAGGAAAATGTTCAATCACAAGGCCAAAGCCAGTCATGTCAAAAGTTGGGTCCTTTACTCCTCTCTGCACTAGTGTGGCCAAATCTCCTATGGAAACAGAGCGAGGAAAATTGTCAGTCTTTATGAGGAGGGTGAAGGCAGAGTTCCCAGGAAAGCCAGCGAGCCTCAAAATCAATATTCTAAGAGATATTCCAATGTATATTAATGCAACTTGCTACATTTTTAAGAGAAAATAAGAAAACTGAAGGGCTTGCAAAAAAATATCAAATACTATCACTCCATTTAAGAACTCACAACTATATGTGAAACGATTAAAGTGATTTTATGCTCTGGATTTTGGTAACTTTTGTGTAACTTGCTGAATGAGAAAGATGATTGAAATAAATGATTAAAACATGTACTGCCATACATAACTCAAATGTTCTATGGGAATCAGTGATGTCTCCTTAATGGGTCAGTGCGGTGTTCAGATTAAAAGGCAAAAACAGTTACAATGGCAGAGCCCAAAGAAATAAATGCTCATACCTGCAATAGCAACAACAACCTGCCCAGATAATATGACAGAATAGGTTTCTGCTTGTGTGTTTAATAATCAACATGCTGAATATACAAAGTTCAATTTATTCACTCTGGTCTACTTTATACGATGGGAATTGAATCACTGGAATAAATTTCCGATGCTTTCAATTCCATTATGGTTGGGTTTTCTTTGTTCTTTTTCTTTTAGCAAAGCATTTATGCTGAAAAAAAATGAGACAAAATGTCAGTGAACAGAAGAACCATTCACAGTCTAAAATTATTCGTCTTTTCTCTAGCCACCTTTGTGATAGATACTTTCATAGAGTGGGGAGTTCTCACTCCCTCTTTAAAAATAAATCTTTAGAAACTACTTTGGACACCTGAATTACAAAAGTCAGTCTATTTGGAAAATAGATCATATACTTCAGAGCAATGAAATGAGCATTTCAGTTGCAGCTCTACCATTTTCTCAATGAATCAGTGATTTGATGAATACATTCATAAAGAGTGGTTCCTCAGTTAATGAATTTTTTATTCTTTCCATGCTTCTGATCACCAACCAAACTGAATGAGAACCGAATCAAATTCAATGGTTAAGTTCAATACTGACCTGATGGAGAAATTTGATTCTATTCTTATCCAATCTGATTTGCAACCAGATCATGGAAAGAATTAAGTTTGTGAACTGAGGTACTACTTAAGATAAATATCTAAAAAGGAAGAGAGAG
>PVJX010048918.1:0-11270 GCA_004027295.1 Dolichotis patagonum
AATTTTTTGTTTCTTGGATATCTCTTTGAATTTGTTTCATGGATTCTGCTTGTTTTCTGCATTGTTCATTCAAAGTTTCAATCAATTTCTCATGATCCTGTATTTTTTTAATCTATTTCTTCTCTAGCTATGTTGATCAACTCATTTACTAAGGTTGTTACTTTTGTGTTTATGTAAGACATTATTTCTAATTTGAGTTCCTCTATAGCCTCATGGATTTGTTTCTTTACTTCATTTGTTATCTTTTTAGAGATTTCTGGTGTATGACTTTTAAAGTCCCCTATTTCATTGTCGCCTGTACTTGCTCCTGATGGACTAGATGTTTGAGATTGCATTTTGCTTTTTTGTTTAGTCATTTTCACCCTTTGGGTAAATATCTGGTCTTTCTATCCCAACAATCACAACTGTCCATAGTGTGAGTTTTAGGGTCCTACTGTGTGGTTGATGTTTGTCAAATTGTTGGGTACCACAATGAAGAGGAGATCCAGTCTCCCGAATTCCTCCTACAGGGCCTGTTGGATAAGTCCTATATTCTTTCTGGGCTAACTATCCTAGAAGTATTGATGCAGGGCACCTCTTAGTTCCTGCTGTTGTTATATCTTCAGGTTTTTGCCCGTCACCAGATCTCCCTGGCTGTTGTGTTTGTGTCAGCTGAGGCCCTGCTGTGTCACTGGGGGTCTCATAAGCTCTTTTAATTTTCTCTAAGTGAGGGGGTGTTATTGGCACACTCCTCAACCTGTCTGATGTTCTCTGTGGGGGGAGGGGATTACCCACTCTCTTGCCAGGAGTTTCACTTCCACTCCTACCCACTTCAGACCTCTATTTTAGGGGCAAAGTCACCACACTGACTGAGCCTGGTGAGGTCTTCTGTTTGGGTGAGGGGTTCCTGAGTCTCTCATCCAGCCAGCATGGTAGTCCACTGTAGTCCAAGGTTCTGGGAGAAGAGGATGGATCCAAAGATCAACTGCAGTGCTAGGTCCATGAGATAGGTGGGTTCCCCAAGGGGTGGGCCCAGTGGTGACAGCCCGAGGCAGCTCAGGCCTGTGGCAGGCTTACCTGATGTTCCTGGTGGAAGGGCAGGCCCAGCAGGAGCAGTCCAATGCAGCTCAGGACTGCAGTGGGCTTCCACAACGTTTAGGTTTTTAATTTTTTTTGGAGGCTACCAAGAAGTGGAATAGCTGTGTCCAATGGAACTTTTTGTCCTAATTTTTAAAGGAAACTCCACACTGATTTCCCCTTGATTGCATCAGTCTACATTCCTACTAACAGTGAAAAAGTTCCTTTTTACCCACAGCTTTGTAAGCATTTGTTACTGGTTGATTTCTTGTTAACAATTCTTTCTGGAGTAAGATGAAATATCAGTGTGGTTTTAATTTGCATCTCTCAGTGACCAGTGATGTTGAAAAAATTTTCATATATTTATTACCCATCTCTGCTTCTTCAGCTGAGAAGTGGGTATTCACTTCAGATGCCCATTTTTGGATTTTTTTTTTTTTAGTTCTTTATATATTCTAGGTAGTAGCCTTTTGTCTGAGGAACAGCTGCAAGATTTTTTTCCCCACACTGTCACTGACTCTTCACTCTGTTGGTGGTTTTTCTTGTTGTGCAAAAGCTTTTTAATAAGGTGAATACCTAGTTGTTGATTCTTTGTGATAGGTGCTGTGCAGCTGGGCTTTTGTTCACAAAATCTTTGCCTATACCAATATCTTTAAGAGGTCTACCTATTCAATCTTCCAGCAGATTTAGTGTTTCTTTTCTTTTAGTGTTTCTGAATACAGATCTCTGATCTATTTTAATTTTAGTTTTGTGCATGATGAAAGAAATGGATCTAGTTTAATCTTCAACATGTGGAAAGCCAGGTTTTCTAGCATCATTTATTAAAGAAGCTATCTGTTTTTCAGTGAGTGTGTTTGGCTCCTTTGTTAATGATTAGGTGGCTAAATGTTTCTGGAATTGTTTCTGCACCTTCTAGTCTGTTCCATTGACTCTTGGGTCTGGGTTTTTTTTTTTAAATCACAGTAACTTTGTTGTAACATTTCAAGTTAGGAATTGTGATGCCACTGCTTTGTCTTTTTGGTCTGGAATTGCTTTTGCTGATTTTCTGATTCCAAATGAATTGTAGGATTGTTTTCTTTAATTCTGTGAGATACACTGTTGGAATTTTAATTGGAATTGCATTAAATCTGCATAACAATTTTGGAAGTATGGCTATTTTCACTATGTTGGTTCTTCTCACTTAGACAAGAGATATCTTTCCATTTTCTGACATCCTTTTTGATCTCTTTTCTCAGAGTACTGTAGCTTTCAATATAGAGGTCTATTGCTTCTTCATTAGATGTTCTTATGGTTTCTTTTGCCTTTGATTTCTAATTTCACTGCACTATGGTCTGGTAATATGCAGAGGATAATTTCAATTCCTTTGCATATACTTAAGCACGTTCTATGAGCTACTGTATGGTTTATTTTGGAGAATATTTTATGTGCAGATGAGAAGAATGTGTAATCTGATGTTGTGGGATAGAATACTAAGTTCATTTGTTCAAAAATTTGGTTGCTATAAGATTTCATTTGTTAATTTTTTATCTAGTTGACATGTCTACTTGTGTCAGCAGTATATTGAGGTTCTCTTTATAATTATATTAGTGCTTATTTGATTTTTCATGTCCATTAATATTTGTTTTATATACTCAAGTGTGTCATATTTGGTGCATATATATTTATGATTGTTATGTCTTCCACTTGGATTGTTCACTTTACAAGGATATAGTGACATTCATTGTCTCCATTCATCAGTCTTGGCTTGAAATTCACTTTGTCTGCAAATAGGATAGCTACTCCTGCTTTTTCTGGGTTCCTATTGCATAGACTATTCTTGTCCATCCTTTGACTTTAGGCTTATGAATTTCTGTTTGAATTAAATGAGTTTCTTGTATGCACTATATTGTTGGATCTTGCTTCTTGATCCATTCTTCCAGTCTGTTGCCTTTAATTGGTGATTTGAGACCATTAATGTTGATGGTTTTAACTGATATGTATTGACTTATCCTTGTCATGTCATTTTCCTATTATTGGCCTCCTTTTTCCCTCCTCTGTTTAATTGCTTACCTCACCTGGTGGATTCATTCTGTTGGGTGTTCATGGAGCTGTAATCTCCATTATATTTTTCTAGAAAGTCCTTCAGAACATTCTGAAGTGCTGGTTTGGTGGTCATGAATTTGCTTAGTTTTTTGTCATGGAAGTTTCTCTCCATCAATTTTGAAAGATAGTTTTGCAAGGTACATCAATCTGGGTGGGAGGTTATTTTCTTTTAAGGCTTGAAATACTTCACTCCAAGCTTTACTTGAGGGTTTGTGTTGAGAAGTCTGCTGATTCTTATGGGCTTTCCTTTCCAGGTGATCTGTTTCTTTTCACTAACAGATTTTAATATTTTTTTCTTGTGCTGAATTTCTGGAATGTTGACTATTTTATGCCTTGCTACAGTTTTTTTTTAAAAAATCATGGCTAATTGGAGTTCTATATTCTTTACTGATCTGTATGTCAAATTCTTTTTCCTTGCTTGGAAAGGTTTTTGACATGACATCTGTGAACCAGTCTTTTATGTCATCTGTGCAATTTCCTGCTTTTTCACTGTCTCCAATCAATCTTATGTTATTCTTCTTTGCATCACTAGCAGCTGATTTCTCATGGTCCCTTGCTATTTTCAAGAAATTTTTCTTTTCATGATTGCTAACCCCAACACTGTCTTCTGTATCTGAGATTCTTTCCTCGTATTGGCTCATTCCACCGTATATAATTTCAATGGAATTTTAAAAACGCTCGGCTCTCTGTTTGGATCTGCTTCATCAATCCCATTTGTCTGCTATGTTGGGGATTCATGGTTTCCATCATTTTCCTAAGCTCCTCTATTTTTAAAATCAGTATCTGCTCTAGAACCATTAAGCACATCTTTCATTATGCTCACCATCTCTGTAGTTATCTGAGAAATTATTTCTGATTTTTTTCTAGAAGCCCATTCATTTTCTTTATTACTTGTGTTGTTACCAGTTTGGAGAGAGCAGGTGGGTGGCTTCCAGACTGTTCTATCTCATTTACCAGTGTGATTGCCTTTGGTGAGCTGAATGTCTGGAGTTGTATCTTAAGTGTCCTCTCATTTTTTTTTTAGTTTAATTCCTGGGTTGATGCTTATAAATTGCCTATGGTGACTAGCTTTATTGCTAGTATTTAGGTTCCTTAGTGAATGGCTAATTCTCAGATGTGTCTTCCAGTTGTAGCTGACTTTTGGGTTTTGAGTTCATTGGAATATTGTACCTCTTCAATTTATTAGAGATGAGAGGTTTCTGCCTACTTGGCCCAGTCCCTGGTTCTCTGACATTGGCCTATCATGTGTTTTATGACCTTTATGCAATCTTAATCTTGATATACCATGAAAAATGACTGATTAGAACAATTATGTCCCTTTGGCTAAAGTGGTACAATCAGCAATAACAACAGCATCAAAAACAGCCTAGAAAAATGACAGACTGAGGTCTGTCACTTGCAACCATATGAACTAGATTTGTGGTTACATAAAAAATTAAAACAAGTCAGAAAATTAGACACAGTAAATAAGCCTTCAGTATAGTAATTTTATCTTCAGGGAAGAAAATTTAAAAGGGGTTAATGGGAACAAATAGAGTAACAGAAGAAGAGATTAGAAGCAAGGTTGGAGGACAAAGGAATACCACACAAATTTTGGGAGGCTGGTAAAGAAGACATGGAAAAGACAGATGGAAGAAATAAAAAGAAGAGCAGAACAGAATAACAACAACAACAACAACAAAAATAGAAACCATGTTTTCAGTCATATAAAAATAAGAACAATCATGCAAAAACAAAATAAAACAAACAAAACAAGAATAAAGAGAAAGAAGATAAGAAAAAAAATTCTACTTCCAGATGTGTCTGCTGCAAGTGGTAGACATCATGGACAGTCAGAGTCCAGATCTGAGTTGATTAATCCTAGCAATCCAGTTGTAGTTTTAAACAGGGTACTGGATTATTCCAGTGAACCTCTACCTTTAGTTTCACTGAAGTTCAGGCTGGTTTCTGTCCATGTGGGTAGAATTGGACCTATTCAGTCTGCAGCCATTTTTTTTTAATTTTGAAGGTAGTAAAAATACAACAGAACAAGAGAGAAGAAAGCCAATCGAAACAATGCAGTGAAATTGGTACGAACTTCACAATGGGATACCAGGATAACAGTAATAGGTATCATAGTATATCTCATTATCTTCACAATAGTTGTCCAGTCATTTAGGTATGGAAAAATCAAATAAAAAACAGAACATTATAAAACCATTTGAAAGGGAATCTTTAATAGTGTAATATAATTGATCATGATGAAACAAAACAGAAAAAATTTTTCTTCAAACAGAAGATGGAAGGAGATCCCCCATATTTGCTATATTGCATACAGTCATCCTCTCAAGTCATGTTTAGACCTCAGTCCTCTGTTGCTAACTGGGTAGGAGGCAGTTGGGATGTTTAATTTCCAGCTTGTGAGCTAGTAGGCTCATGGGAGCCACTGACTGGGTCTCCTCCTGGCTCACACCAAAGGGAGGCACTTAGCAAGAAGGTGGGCAAGTTGCCTTGTTTTGCAGCCACCTGGGTTCCTCCATGGCTGATTCTCAGCAGCTACTAACTGGATCTCCTTCTGGTTCATGCCGGAGGGAGCTGCTTACCAAGAGGGCGGGTGAGTTCCCTTCTTCTGCAGCTCCCTAGGTTCCACTATGGCTGATTCTCCTCAGCAGCCATTTTTGTGTCTCCTCTGGTTTGAACTGAGCTCCCTGACTTCCTGCTGAGTTGAACTTGGTTCCTTTACTCCAACACTAGGAGCTGGTAGATGGAACCAGCAATAGTTCTGGATTCCAAGGTTAGTTTGCCCCTCCCAGCCAATTGTCCTCTTCTGGGGGGCATCTGAACCTGAATAACTCACCAGCCACTGCAGTCAGTTGCATCCACTTCTCCATTCCCCTGGTGTGTTTCTCCATGGAGGCCTCTGGAGTTGCCAGTAGTCGCCATTCATCTGCAAGTTTGAACCACTCTCCCCCCACCACACTGTGAGTCCAGACTCAGAGAGAAAGCACTGCCTGCCACCTCCTCCTTCTTCTTTGAAGTCTCTCTTTTTGCTCTCCCTGTAGGCTTCAATTCTCCTTTCAGATCCTTCCTGGGTGCCAGGGACCTACTTCCTTCCTTCTCCTCCTCATGTTGCTATGTTCCAATGTCTGAACACCAAATACTGACAGCTGGATGTGCAGGAGAAGTGGCACTGGCCCTGCTCCCATGCCATGACCCCAAAACCCCGAAGTTTTCCAAGTATGTATTCTATATGAAAAGTAAGAATATACTTAAATTTGAGAAATTAATTGAATTAAAGCATTTTTTCTGTCATGATATATTTCTTTTCCTTTAAAACTCTATTCAGTTATGTTCAGATATAGGGTCTTAAATTCATAGCTTCAGAACTATAATGCTAGCTATAATTAATGATTTTTTAAAAGTTTTTTTTTATTTTAAAGAGGGTAAAACTAAACTAAACAGAACACAGTAGATCAGAAGAAAAAAATGTAAGTGACACAGATTTCAAAGCAAGATAATAGGATATCTACCATGGCTACCATAATGTCTTTTGTTTTCTTCCAAATAGTTGTTCATATCTTCACACACAATGAATTCATACAAAACAAAATAGTATTAAACTGATCAGAACAGTGTGATGAAGGCACTATAGGCCTTCAAAATCAGACAATAGGACAATCAACAATGGCTGCTGTAATGTCTCTCGTTCACATTCAAATTAGCTGTCCATACCTTCATGTATGTTGGAATTAAACTACACAAAACTGGCCAAAACCACTCTAAACCAAGAATAATAGCTTTACTGGATTTCACAGCATGACAATATGGAATCAGCAATGGATTCAATAATGCCTCTTTTTCTTCAAAGTAGTTGTTCATTTCATTATGCATAATATATCGATTCTCATATACTGTTTAGGGGAAGTTCTATGCATGTATAAGCCTCTACATGTATACATATCTCTTCTGTATTAGAGGGAAAACAAACCAAAACAAAACAAATTACTAGAAAAACATGAAACAAAAAACACAAATAAATAACGATAGCAAAGAGCTCGAAACAATGAAAATATAGGCCTTCAAAACAATGTGGTAGAAGCATAACTAGGGTTGTTATTTTACATAATGTTCTTCAAGAGTTCCTCAGATCATCAGACACTAACATGCAAAATTGTTCTAATCCTATGTATGTTAGCTGTTTTGTTCCAAGAACTTATGGAATTTGTAGCACAGTGATCTTAGGTATCCTAAGTGTGATTATACAATTTTAGATATTTTTTTCCTTTCCCTTCCTTTTTCTTTTTCCTCCTTTTCCCTGAGATAATTGTTTTTTTCCTTTTGAGCAGATTCTCATCCTTTCACTGTATTTATTATAATTAATGATTATTAATATTAAATTAAGGCCTACTTTGTGGCCTACTGTGTTCTAGGAGATTCAGGTTTGCGGGAAGGAACTGAGCTAAAGCACAAGCTTGATTTTGAGAGTCAGTAAGATCTATTCTTCTGCATGTTTTGAAGTATGTTGGCCTTTTCTAGATATTAAGCTTGCTACACATTATGTAGCCTCATTGAACCTGTTATATCATTAGTAAAATTCAGTAATAATTCAACCTTATGTTGTGAAAACTAATTGAAAAAATATGTAAATCCAAATTAAATCAGCATAAATATTAATAACTATTAACAGTTAACTATAATTTGTTCATTAACACTTAGTTTGAACATTTGATGACATTAAATAAAAATTATGTGGTAGCATTATTATATCAATAGGAATTACTAATTAATATCAATAGTAATCATTAGTTTTGCATATGCTGAATTGTTTTTAAATAGTTGTGAACAGTCCTGATGAACAAGGGAGGTTGATATTGGAAGATTTTAAATTTTTTCCTCAAATTGGATTTAATTTTTATATTTATAATTATCTGGTTTTAGTTTTGAAAGTGCCAGATTAACTCTTCAATGGTCTAAAAGAATCTCAAGGACAAGAGCTGATCGGTATATACGAAACAAATGTTACTGGAGAAATGGGGAGTAGAGTTTGTACATCACTGGTTTTTCTTATTTTGGGAAAAGCATCTGGGTTTACAGGTGATAATGCTGACATTTTTGAGGAAGTTCAGAACTAAACTGTATGTGTGGGATATCTTAGTAAAATGTTCCTTTTTTTGTGGTCAGGTCTCAGATATCTTGTGGTTAAGCACATGTTCCTTTCTGAAATTTCTTAGTAGTAACACAGAATGCTATTTATAAATAATATAGTTTCTACTACAATAATCACCTACTGCACTGAACAAGTTGCTCATGTTGCATCATTTATTGCAGTTGTTATGTTTGTTACTCTCTCATCACATAAGAGAAAAATCCCACACAGCCCTACTTCAATGGGTAACTATATCTAGTTTTCTGTAGCTTTTCTGTGTTTATAACAGTATTATACTGTTTTCACTCTGTTTTTGTACTTGCTCATTAATGCATAATTTAAAAAGGTATATAGCAGTTCATAACCTCTAAGTTGTGCAACTGGTTACCTGTTTTGGGGCACTTATGTTAATTTCCTGTATTTTAATGCTATAAAAATTCTATGTTGAACATATTTTCATATAAGGTAATTTTCTATGATTTTTCATATTCCCTCCTTAAAATGGTTTTTCCTGTGTGGAATTAGTGTATCAAAGGGAGTAACAGATTTTTCAGACACAAAACATTTTAAGTGTTTTGATATATATATATATTTATATATATATTTGATATATATATATTTATATATATATAAATATATATATTTGATATATATATTTATATATATAAATATATATATTTATATATATATATATAAATATATATATATATATATATATATATATATATATATATATATATAAATTGCTTTCTGAAAGGTTTTAACAGCTTGTGTAAAAATCCTGTCTCTTGCTTGAATTGGCTATTAGCATTAAAGTTTTTTCAGTATTTTTATATTCATATTATTAGAGATTGATGAGGCTAAAATTTAAAAGACATATTTCATTATGTATTTGAATTTCATCTATACATTTTAGAGTCCCATTCTTCAACTTCCTGATCTTTAAACTTTGCTTTGTTCCCCTCGTGACTTTCTGGTTTTAGGGCTGAGTTGTTTAAGGAGGAGGAAAGGAATGAACTTTCCATTGTTTTAAAAATGCAACTCAACCCCATTTAAAGATTTAAATTTATGTCTGAACATCACAAGTGTTCATACTTTTTATAATGACTCTTAAAATAATGGGTAATATTTTTAGTTGCATGATACAAATATGCAGACAGGAAACTTATGTGTACCATTTACATATATTCCCCCAGCTGTTATGAATATGAAGACTAGAAATTTATGTATAAGATTTATAACTATTCGAGAATAAAACACCCTGGAGAGACCCAAACAGAAAGAGATGGACTCTCACAACCCACGAAGAAACTAAAGTGCAAAAAACTGCTCGAATATGAGGTCCTGGGGCTACCATAAGAGAAGCTAAGATCAGCGAGCACAGAGCCCTCCTCGAGCTGCCTGAAGCCCTGCCGGAGACCTGACCAAGTGATCCCCGCTGAAGCGACTGGCTCGAGTCGCCAGAGCATGGAGCTGAAAAGCCCTGTGTGCGCCTCACCAGGACCTGCCCTGCACGCGACCCACCCAGAGGCACCGTGAATTGGCACCGCAGCCACTCTGAAGTCGGAGGTCAGGGAGCCCAGCAGGTCTCGGGGACCTGCATCAACACATGGTGAGTGATGGGAATAAGATCCTCCCATGGGAAAGGGGAAACCAACTGGAAGACATGTTGGATTTGGGCAGGAGAGCCCTAACTCCATAAGGAAGTGGCTTCAGTTGGTTGCTCCCCTTGTCGAGCAGATTGCTGGAATCTGCTTGGACTAGGCTGCGCCCCTGGATGGGACCCAGTGAGTCGCTACAAATTAATTCCCTGAGATTGGCACACACTGATGCAGTGAAGGCCTGCAAAGGTTGACTGGCCCGTAGGGGAGGAGCCAGCGCACACTGCCTGTGTGTGAACTTTAATCTCTGATAGCTGACTGAAGAAGGCAAAAGCTCCTAGCCTGCGCCCTCTAGAGGAGCCTTAACCAACAAGAAGAGGGTCTGGGAATTACACTGTACACTTGTGTGGAAGGAACCAAAAACATGATGAGA
The DNA here is from genome assembly GCA_004027295.1 of Dolichotis patagonum. Taxonomy (NCBI): domain Eukaryota; kingdom Metazoa; phylum Chordata; class Mammalia; order Rodentia; family Caviidae; genus Dolichotis; species Dolichotis patagonum. The sequence goes on from PVJX010048918.1 coordinate 10,298, forward strand.
GGGAGAAATAAGAAAAAACCCCCAGCCCCCAGCCCTGAGAACATTGATCCAGGAGAGGTAAATACAAAAGAGATTGAGGGCAGCAAAAATGCAACATTAAGCACAGCGGTAGCGGACATAAAGAGATATCTTCAGGACCTTGTAAGCGGGACCAAAACTGAAATATTAGTTCAAATTAAACAAGAGATAAGTAGATTAATAAAAGAAAAGCTGGGCACCTCTCAAGAAGGCACAGACAGAAGAATGGAGGAACAAAAAAGGAGAGACAAATTTAATGAAGAATACAGAAAAAACCTAGAATTCATGAAGCAGATTCAAAGAGATTATCAGAAAACTAAAGACTCAATAGAAAGCTGGCAAAATTGCTTGAAAGAAACCAAAGATAGACTATCAAAAATTGAACACAGGCTTGCAATGTGTGATCATGAAAGGGAAAATCTCTTAAAAATAACAAGGGAGCAGGCAGTAAAGATACAAAGACTGGAAGACGACAAGAGGATCTATAACTTAAGAATAAAGCATGTGAATGAAGAAGCAGGAATCAAAACAGAGGAATTAGAATGGCTATTCACAGAAATTATTAAGGAAAATTTGCCAAGCATAGAAAAAAGAAATGATATGCAGAGGTATGAAACATACACAACTCCAGCCACCTACAACCCAAACAGAGCTACATCCAGACACATAATAATCAAGATCCCAGAAATTCAATATAAGAACAGAATATTAAAGGCCATCAGAGAAAAGAAACAGATCACCTATAAAGGAAAACCTATCAAAATCATGGCAGACTTCTCGACACAGACCATCAGGTCAAGAAGAGCTTGGAGTGAAGTAATTCAAGTGCTGAAGGAGAACAATCTCCAGCCCAGATTGATGTATCCTGCAAAACTCTCTCTAGAAATTAATGGAGAAACAAGATGCTTCCATGACAAAGAGGAACTAGGAGAATTTGTGACCACCAGTCCAACCC
>PVJX010048919.1:0-11282 GCA_004027295.1 Dolichotis patagonum
GTTCTGTTTTGTTGTGTTTAATTTTACACCCTTTTAAAATAAAAAATTAAAAAAGAATTGTTTTCCCACAGTTAGGTCACAAAGGCTTCCTTCGGTTTTGTTTTGTTTTTATAGTGCTGGGAATTGAACACAGGGCCACATGCATGCAGGCAAGTGCTCTACCACAGAGATACATCCCTGGCCCCCAGAGATATTTTATGTATCCTGTTCTAAAGCTTGGAATGTTTTCAGGTAAGACTACTAAATATTTAGAAACTCATTTTACTGAGAAGAAAATTAAGCCTCTGAGAGACATGTAAACTTTCAGTCATGCCCGGTGTGGTGGCACAAGCCTATGACCCCAGCACTCTGGGGAAGCTGAACCAGGAGGATCACCATGAGTTCAAGGCCAGCTTGGCCTATGCAGGGAGTTCAAGGCCAGCCTGAACTACTAGTGAGACCCTATCTCAAGAAACCAAAACCAAAACCAACCAACCAACCAAGCAAACAAACCAAAAAACCTCTTTCAACTCATGTAGGCAGTAAGTGAGAGAATTCTGGGTAGGTGGTCTGACTTCAGAATCCAATCTCAGACTGGGTTCTCACCTGTCCCTTTCTCAGTATCTACATGCAATGTAGTCCTTTCAGATCTCCATGACCTGTGTGTCATGCTCTGCTTAATCCATGTACACTGCCTAGGCTGTTTAGGCAAGGAGGGTGCTTGAGAAGCTCTTTTGTTCCTTCTTGAAGAAGTTTCTTCTCATTCTTCAGTTAAACTTACCTTGGATGACACTTCAATCTGCAGTACCAAAACAAACAAAAGCTGTAAAATATTCTTTTGCTATAACACTGCAATTTGTCATGATGGGACTATTTTAAAGGATTTGATTAAAGATTAAACTTGAATTTTAGGTTTTTTATTCTAATAAAAGCTAAGAAGTCAGAGTTTCCTAATGTTCTTCCAAGTAAAAGCACACACATATTCACACCCTCATATTTTCACAGATGATGTGGAGAGGTAGGAGTATGGATGCCTTCCACATCTGCTTGAACGCCTGAGAAAACTGTGGTAATTAGGCCTTATTTAAACACCTGTATGTGTCACAGTAATGGTTAGCATTTATCCAAAGCTATGTGCCAAGTCTGCGCTTTACATACATTATTATCTCATTATTCATCACAACTTGCCTAAAGACGTAGGTCAAAAAATTATCTCTGTTTTACAGGGAGGAAAGTAAGGCTCAATGAGGTTAATTTTTCCAAGTCCCAAGGACTTGTGTATAAGTTGTCATACCAGGATTTAAATAAACTACCCAAAACCCACAGTTGTCTTGGCGAAACCAAATAATCTCACTCCAGGAATCTGTAACATTTGAATTGCCAGTTGTCTTATTACTAGCTTCTCATTTGTCCTCAAGTTGAGTCAGATGAACATTTTGTTGCCATTAATCAATAGGTAAATTTTATGACGAATGATTTCTAAAATGAGTGACTTGTGTAGTTTCTTCCCCCCACCCACAGTCTTGGGAGAACACTGTTGGCCTCAATCAGAACATGTGATAAATATACTTCTACTTGATGAAGATGATTCCTCTTCTGTTTCTTTAAACCTTCTCGACTCATGATCCTATTGTTTTCATAGTCACTCTTGATGGCATCTGCCTTTAATTTCAATTCTCACAACACAATCTGGCAGTTCCTGAGACCCTTTCTGCCTGTGTTCTCTCATAGAGTTCCATGCTGCCTTTTTTGTGCACTTGGTTCCAGGAAGGTGGTAGTGGAGAGATGATGGCACTGTTACTGTGGGGTGGGGAGAACAGTAGAGTGGTGAGATGATGATGATGGTGATGAAGATGATGACCATGATATCAATTAGCTGTAAGGAGAAGAGAGCCAAATTCAAAGTCCTACTTAAAAGAACTACTGTCTGTTCTATTTGTGTAGGCACTGTAAGCCAAATAAACATTTAGGTCCTGGACATTATTTAATTTTTATTTTTCGTCTTTTAGAGACAAGGTTTTATTATGCAGTTCAGGCTGGTCTTGAACTCACGTTGCAGCCCAGGCTGACCTCAGACTCACAGTGATCCTCCTTCCTTGGCCTCCTGAGTGCTGGAATTACAGGCATGTGCCACCATGCATGGCTAGGCTGTGACTATTTAACTGTTGATTTTTATAGAGGGTTCACTGTTCTGTGCTTGATTTAATGTGGTGATAGAGCATGTACTACACAGGAATGAGAATCCCTGTGTGTGTCCATGTAGAAGTCTCACTGCTTGAACAGAAAGAGAACAGAAGATAGTCCAATCAGAGACAGTCCTGAAGAGGCCAGAGAAATCCACATGTGGATGCTTGGTTGTGTGTTTACAGGGCAAAGGGGACAAAAGTCCTAACCTATTATACACTCTTAAGGAACTCTAAACAAAACAGAGGTTAGATTTGTGTCCAAAAGAAGGATGGAATAGGTTTTACATTAAGTCCAACCTCTTAGAAAATAAAACAGGCAGTAGGAACACGGGCAAGAATACGGAAGGAATTAAAAACATTGGTGGGAGAGGAACTTATAGACAATGATCAATTTATCCTCCCATTTTTCAAATCAGAGAAGACTTTGACATTCAGTGATGATGAAGCAGTGGTGCTGACAGACACATCATGTTAGGAATTCTAACAATGTAATAAAAAAGCAGGTAATTACAGCATTATGAGAAGGCTGACAACATACAGGAGGGGAATGCCACCCGAAACAGGTACTGTATTATCTGACTCATCCTCTTTAAGGATGGAAATGTTCTAAACGGATCAAAACTCCTAGAGAAGGTGGAATGAGGAAAAGGAAATCAATTAAAATCCAGTAGGTGAGTTTCTCTTAGGAGAGAATCTTCAGCCACCCTTGAGTTATATCACTTTAATTAACAAAAACAAAGAACTTTAAAAAAAAAATTTCGAACCAGGAATCGAACTCACAACGTTTGTGCTTGCCAGGCAGGCTCTGTGTTGCTGAGCTATCTCCCTTTGCCAAGAAACAACCTTTGAGGGGTTATTTCTGTTGTGGAAAGATTGTACGTATGACGCTATGACGTGGCTACTTTTGAGAGAAGAGTAAATGAAGAGAGCTGCTCTGCATAGTAAACACCCTAGATAAAGCCTGAGGAAGTCCGGGGATGAACGGAGAAAGAGGAAGACTATAGTCAAGGAAAAACATTAGAGTCCCAGGAGTACAAGTAGCTGAAGGACTTTTATTAACAGGCATATGTAACAGTAATCTCATCTGCTGTGGCTGCAGCTCAGAGTAAAGATTGGCCAAGCCACCAGGAAAAGTCCACCGTACATAAATGTCCTGCTAATTCCTTGTTTGGATTATGTTGTGCAGAATTGAAAAGAGGGTTCTGATCTGTGTTCCATAAACAAAACAAAGAGAAGGAGTTGCTGCTGAGGTCAGAGATAAATGAGATCAAAATTCAGCAAAAGCCAAAACTCTACCAAGATGTAACAATAAGTCCTAGAACATCCTTAAATATGCTAAGGTACAAGCTGGATTTTCCACCCCAGTGAGATAGAGTCTGAAGTTTTTTAAATGTTCAAAACTATTCAGGCTAGAAGAGTAAAACTCACCCTTGAGTTATACTACTTTCATTAAAACAATGTTTAGAAGGAGATAGAGAAAAAATGCTTTAAAATTTTGTTTAATCTATTTAATGGTACTTAGAATAGTTTAAAATACAAATAAGATCAACACTCAATAGAATGATAATTAAGAAAAAGTGGTAGCACTTGCTAGGTGGAATATTATACAATCAATAAAATAATATTCACAAAGGACTTCAAATGATAAAAGATTGTTGTTTAACATGACAATAAAGAATATGCATTATATACATGAGTGGAATTCAGTATCACTTAAACTCATCCTTGGGATGACTTGATTCTGTAAAACTTATTAATAGACCTCCACTGATTAATAAATCAAAGAGGAAAATGCACATACAAGATATTTCCAAAGATACAAAAAAGTATAATGGCCAATCTTGATTTTTAAAACTCATTAACATAATAATAAATGGATACTACTTTAACAAAGTATTCTATCTAATGCAAAAGCCAGAATCTTGCTTAACTTTAGAAACCTAGAAACATTCCTATTAAAAGCAAGAACAATTTAACATTTTTCAAGCAGGAACTAGCCAATGCAATAGGCTAGAGAAATAGCAAAAAATTCATAAATAACCTAGATGTATGTCAATAGAGAACTGATTAAGCAAATGATAAAAATACCATATCCAGTAGCATCTGCTGATAAGAGATAAAATATTGTTAAGATAAAAACAAAAAGTTAAGTTTAGACTATTAAAAACATTGTATATGGCATACTTCAATTTGTACAGGAAAAAAGGAAGTTTGTATATATACAGACTGCTAAAAGGGGAGATGTGAAACAGATAGTAAGAGGAAGACTAGCAAACTGGAGGTCTCAGGAATGAAATTTTTTGTATAAGTTTATAAAGACGTTTCTTTTTACTATATTTATAATCTGGGTATACTATTTTTACCAAAAACCAAGAAACTAAGGATTAAAAGAAAAAACCCTTACTAATCAAAAATAATAGGATATTAAATGTTTAACAGTAGAAAATTGATTGAATATACTATGTTAACTGTTCTCTATAGGGTTTTATATAGCCATTAAAAGATGGTTTACATGAAGTAAAAATTCAAAGAAAAATTTTTATATTGCTTAGTGGATATTGGTTGAATGAAATTAATGAATCCAAATGGATGTAGACACATGATACAAAATTGTAGATATTGAATAATCATAATATAGCACTATCCATGGTTGTGTGTGTGTACATACCATAGATACATAGATAGATAGATAGATAGATAGATAGATAGATAGGGAGAGTGCAAGAGAGGCAGAGAGAGACAGAGACAGAGAGAGACAGAGATGGAAAGAAAATAATGCCAGGAAGAAAAATGTAGTCATACTGCTGTTTGGTGAAATTACAATGTTAGGTTAAAAAGAAAAAAAATTCCATTTTTGTGATATTTTAAGACTAAAGCAATCTTTGCCTGCTTTTCTGAAGAACCGTGGAAAAATAGCAAATTAATTATTCCATAAGGATGATTCTTGCAAACGCTACAGGGTGGGCACAATTTTTTTTAATGTTCACCCTAGACCCAACTGTTGATTTTGTTTTACTTGCAAAATAAACAACAAGCCAAAAGCAAAACAATGATAAAATTGAGTTCGGTCTTTATTCTAAAAGTAGACACTTGCCTAAAGCAAAATTCCTCAGGAAGACATTCCATCAGCTTAAAGAAAGCTATGAGCTTGTACTTCATCCAGGTGAATTTTCATTCATAAAATTCTTTCCTCCTCCTATTACACCACCATGAAAAAAACTAAAACCTGTACTAAGCTTTTGGACTTTTGATTTAGTATTTATATGATTTATAGGAAATACATGACAGTGTGAAAAGTGTGCTATGCACTCAGTGTTTGTTAATTTGGTAATTTTTGCAAATACATTTAGAAGAACATGAACTAGTTTTAGCAATAGTCTTAATAAAGAAAGGGATTCTGGTTTCTCTATTACATATATAGATGGTTTTGAGAGGGGGCTATTATTGGTCTATGGTATACAAAATCTGTTGGTGCCAGTGTTCATAAGTAGCTGATAAATTTCACATCATAAAGTCCTTCTTCCAAGGAGTTGAGCCAACTTAAATATTTGCCACAATATTTTTTGATTCTATATTTGAATTACTGTGTTTTGAAAACAACAAATTTCTAAACTTTTAAAAGCATAAAATAAATATTCCATAGTTCCCTAGTCTTTCTCACATTGTTTAGTACATTTTTAAGTATCCTTAATCCGTGTCATCTTCCTTACCCCACACACTTAACATACCTATATTTCTAACCAGAATACCTCACTAGCATTTCAGCCCACCTCAGTCCTTTACTCTCGTCTTAGTGCCTGGCTTTCTGTGAATTCTTGGACTGATTGTTCTGGCTCAGGGTCTCTCACGAGGTGGCAGGCAAGCTGTCAGCTGATGCTGCAGACACCCCAAGACCTTGCGAGTATTCAAGAATCCATTTACAAGCACCCTCCCAAGGTTACTGGATGTTGGCCAAAGCCTCCATTCCTCATCACAGGAGTTTCTGTACAAACTGCCTAAGTAGCCTCACAAGTGGCTCCCTCTAGAGTTATTAATGAGAGGGTGAGGTGGTTAAAAGGGAGAGAGGGAACAAGATGAAAACCACAAGCGTGTGAATGCCAAGAGGTGGGTTTACTGGGAACCGTCTTGGAGGCTGACTCCCGTAGCTCTGCACTGGGAGGCCCACACTGAGTCTCAGCCTCTTCCGGCTTTCTTTATTCATTTCTCCTCCACAATTTCCTCCTCAGAACTATGTTAGAGCAAACTTTTTACATAGTTAATTCTTAATGATGCCATTTTAAAATTTTAAAACATTTATTTCACTGTAAATAATCCTTCCCCGTGCAGTGAAAGTTTACTTAGTATAATGTCTGACTCCATTTCATTATGAAATAAACACTTATAATGCCTGATTTTAAATATTATGCCCAGTTTAATAAGCATGTTAGATGAACATTCTAAAGAATAGTGTTATTCAGTGATACTGCACACTGGATACCCACTAAAATTACTTAGCAAGCTTTTAAAAAATATTGTAGCCCGGGTGAGGTTCCCAGATGGATATTGTATTCATTTAACTGATTCCTAGGTGATTCCAGTCAACAGTCAATGACTTAGAATATTTCCTGTCTCCACTTTTAAGATTGAGATATATTTGAATTGTGAGTTTCTGTTTACTATCCTTAAATCCCAACTAAATAAAAGTTTTTATCTTTTGTATATTTCTCTTACTTGAAAGAATTGGGACATTGATTAAATATCCATAAACCTATTAGCGAATATACTTTCATTCAAATGCAGCTTTTTTATGATAGTCAGAAATAGAAATATGCATTTTCTAAAATGTGCCATTATCATGTCATCTAATAAAAAATTGAATCACTGCATATAATAAACAGTTGCCCAAGAGGCATAACAATCAACTGAAATGGATATAACTGCAGTTCCTAATATTTCCAGTAGACAAAAATTGAAATTAATAGTTTGAAGACTGCTTTCAATCCAACCATTTAGGCTAGGTGAGGAGAAGTGTCAATTTCACTTGAAGTTCTTAAATCTCTTCCTTTCTTTTACACTGTCGGTGAGGTTTAAAAATTCTCTACCAGTTCTGCTTCCAAAAGCTCAAAGTCCACCCTCCACAACCACAAACCATAACACTGAAAAAGATGGAGTAAAAAGGACCATTCTGATACAAAAGACTTTCAAAGACAGAGTTTCTGTGGTTTGAGACATCATAAGCAGAAAAGATACTTTACAGCCTGGTTAGAAACATCAGCTGTTTTCAATTGCTTATTTAATGGTGTTAGTCTTAGTTCTTTCACCACTCTAATTCCCATCCCCTAATTTGAAGAAATAAGTTTTGAGCTCATTTACCTCTTTAGAATAAGATGCTTCTGGGGGTAGAACAGACTCTCGAAAACATTAACTCTTTCAAGGAAGATGCCGAAGTTTAGCTTTCAAAGGAGGAGCCAGTCCTTCATAGTTTGTAAGTATCTATGCCAGACCTAATCAATATTTGTGTGTGTGCACATGCACGTGTCTGTATGTGGTAGTGAGGATTGAATCCAGGGCTTTTGCAATCAATTACAAGCCCAAACTTTTGTTTTGTTTTGTTTTATTTTGTTTTGTTTTAGAAATTGCTTTAGCTGTGCTGGAATTCAAAAACCTCTTCCTTCACCCTTCCAGAGTACTGGGATAATCACTCAAACCCAGCTCCTAGTCGACATTTATAACATTTGCATCATGGGAACTAAAAGGGAATAAGATAGAACTAAAGTTTACTTAGCATATTAGTACCAAAGCATATTTCTGGAATCCTCTATGTTCAGCATAATTATATCAGGCTAACAAACAAAAAGTACATGATTGTTAAAAATGAACCAACAAAAGATAAAATTAAAACTCTAAAGACATAATAGGAATTTTCACTGGTATTTATTAATCAATAAAACAATATAAATTGTAGAAGGATTATAATAGCCTTGAATAGTAGGACCTGAAATAAAATGGTTCATCAGGGAAAACAGAAAGGGAAAAATTTTCAAGACAAATACAAATAAAGCTCACAATTTTAATATCCAGTAAGATGGGAGAAGTTCCACTTATGAAACCAAGTGGCAAAATTCAAAATGAAAATACAAGAGTTATATTTTTACACAAATTAATATAGATACATATTAAAAATTATATACTCAAAAGGGATTTCATTTCTCTTTGGGATATAGAAAATCAGTGCTTCTCCTGTTCTGAAGATGAGATACAGGCTAAAAATACAAAAATAAATAATATATTTTGAACCAATCAGAGATGAAGACACAAGGTTATCCACTGAACTTTTTAAAATGACAATTTCCTGTAAGGAGAGAAAGTATGCAAACTGCTTCACCTTTGGCAGAGCATAAGAGAAATAAGGAGACTCCATAGTGAGAGGTTAAAAATGATTTTGCTAATTTATGCTATTTTCATCATCAAATGTTTTTATCTGCCTTCTTTTTGGACTAACTGAAAACACTATTTTAATCGGTCTCCACTATTGACTTCTTAGATTTATCATTCTTAATCCTCAGTTCTTTCAAAAGCTTTTTTTTTTTTAATCGGTACTGAGTATTGAACTCACCACTTCGCGCTTGCAAGGCAGGCGCTTATGCCACTGAGCTAAATCCCCAGCCCCTCAAGAGCTATTTTTAACATCTTTTTTATCTAAGTAATTGTGTATTACTTACACACATTGCAATAAAGCTAGAGAATATTTTCACTTTTCTTTTATACTTTGTGATATATTATAATTCTAAATATTTTATAATCTCACAATGCATTGCTATGATTTTGCTCGATAATTATCTCTTCATGAACTTACCTAAATTTTTTTTTCTTTTACAGCCAAAGAAAGAAAATTTTAATTTATTAAGTCCAGAGCGAGGGACAATGCATACAAATATCTTCAGAGATCTCCACCTGTGCCCTTGATGTCCTGGGGGCACTGAGGCAACAGCCCCAGCTCTCCTTGTCCCTTTTCCTAAAGGGACCTTTGGTGATTGGCCACATGCCCCAATCCCAACCCCCCACATCTCTACACCCTCTCTACTTCTTGGGGCTCTGGGCCCTGGTTTGAGTCCAGCAGATGCCTGCCCCAGGCCCTACCCCCTCTCGGGCTCCATCTTTTCGGCCATTCTTCCTCATAGTTTGGGGACAGACAGAAAGCGGGAGAGCACACAGATGAGGAAGGAGGCAGGGCGAAGTGGAGGCCCAGGGCCACTCCCGAAAGCCAAGGCCACAAAGGAATCCCTGTTTCTCATTCTCTCCAGTCGCACCCATGCCAGCCACCAACCAAAGATGGCCTGAAGATTTAGGGTTGCAGCTGGGTGGCTCGAGCCGCGAGTCTCTTAAGCCTGGCTCGGCGCTGCCCTCGCGTGCCCCCCAGCCTCGGTGTGCTCCCGGGCCGGATGGCGGCTCCGCAGCTTTGAACTTACCTAAAATTACCTGAGAGAGAAAATCTGAATGGCAACTACCATAGGGTAAATAAAAATGTTAAATAACTATTCATTAAAAGTACCAGGTTCTAAGGGTTTCAGAATTAAAAAGAATAAATTATTCTAAAAACAGTAAAAGTAAGAAGTCTTTTTAAAAAAACTTTTATAAGTGGCTATGTCATTGAAACCAATGTATAAAATTTCACAAAAAGACAAGTGACCAATCTAACTGCCAAAAAAAAAGTCTCAAACAAAATACTAGCAAACAACCCACCAGCACACTACAAGAATAATACAAGAATATTATAAGAATATGCTTGAGTGTGGTTGGAATATTCTAGTATTACAAAGATGGTTTACTATTAGGGAAATTTAATAATATAAATTAAAAAATTAACAGAAAGCAAGAAAAGTTCATATGGTCATTATATTAATTAGGCAAGTTGCATGGGTGATGATTCCAAATAAAAATAGCTTAAACAAAATACAATAAAGGTTTCTTTCTCTCTCCCAAAACACTGAGCATAAGCACTGCAGTGTTCAATGTTTAATGACATGTAACACTCTAGTTTTGAGGGGGTGCATATGAACTCAAGTAAAAGTAGGGAATTCAGTAACAAATGGAAAAAAAAGCATAAACATTGGAGAGTATCACATAGAATCTGCAGTAGCCATCTTCATAACAATAAAGCATTTCAAAAAGAAAAAACGAGCAAGTTTTGAGTTTTTAATTGATAATATAATAAAAAAACATTAACATGACATGCACATCAGCCTAAAAGCCTGAAATGCAGGGGTTTTTTTTTAAAGAAAATGTACTATATTCATCCTCATTAAAATCAGAAACCACAACTATTCAATAATTTTGATGTAGATACTACCTGACACAAAGTAAAACATGTAAATGAAATAAAATGTGTAAAGGAGAAAAAGAACTTGTAAATTGTTTATTGATGAATACAACACATACATAACAATATGGATGTATCATACATTACCTTTCACGATCATGTGGATTGCCTAGGTAGTTATGCTTTGCTCTTAATACAGTATATATAGTCTAAATCACTTAATCATTTAGCAATCCTCATTTAAGGCTGATCATACTAGATAATGTTTTAACAATTTGGAGAAGCATCTTCAACACAGGGTAAATTTTATCTGTATGTCTCTGGAGATTTACACTTACACGTTCCCTCTCTGCTTGTTTTCTTTTCAATAAATGATGGCTCTATTCCAAAACAAAGATTTTTTTTGGTTAAGTTACTAAACTGACTTTCTCAATGAGGTTCACAAAACGGTATTGACATTCACACAACTATAGCTGCAGGAATTGGAAGAGTAGGAGGTTGACCAAGTGTCCAGCACCACGGAAACTGAAATAACCAGAAACTGAATAACCAAGGATGACATGACATTCTATGGATGAGCCTGCCTTGGGAAGTTTTCGTTAGAATATTTTCTGCCTGCAGTGTGACACCATTTGAATTGATTATTTGTTGTTGTAAGCTTAATTTCTTAATTTTAGAGATTTGTTTCTTCAGGCACAAAAGAGATCTAATGTAATGAAGCAATTACAAAACACTTTTAACACACTTCCAACAGTTATCAGATCCTATTACATTTACATTAATATCAAATGGACTTTTGGCTCACACTCTTTTTTTTT
>PVJX010048920.1:0-11264 GCA_004027295.1 Dolichotis patagonum
TTAAGAGAGAAAAAAGAAAGTTTAAGAGAATTACTTAAAATTAACCCAGCCAGTTCAGAGTTGGAATGATACCTGTGATTACATTGGCTCCAATTTCTGCTGTAACATTCTACCTACCTAGTTACTAAGTCAGTCTATAAGTTATGAATAACAGTATAATTTACCCCAGTTCTGTGTTAATATTTTTATGGATTAAGTTGTTTAATGGAAATGTTGACTTACTAGTTGAAAATGGTAACTAAGTTTTACCTGAAGATTTTGCTTCACTATTCACAAATAATTGATAAGAGATTGTAGTGTTCAAAGTGTTGAGAGTTTCTGAGATATCACTCATAGATTTTCCCCCTGGGGATCAACATGGAACCTTGCACATGTTAGGCAAGTGTTCGACCAGTTACAACTCCAGTCCTCCACAGTCATTTTTACTAATGTATTGCGATATTAAACTAACCTTGATCCATTTAGGAAAACTGATACTATAATGAATTAGTTCCTGTACTGAATATGGCAAGCTTCCAGTTGACAGAGTTCATGACAAAGTTGTACCCTACTTACTTCTGCTCTGGGAAATGGAACATTTGAGAACACTTAAAAGACTTGAAACCTATGAAAATGAGGTCTAACCCAGCAAAACTAGCCTTCATCTGAGTAGGAAAGGTGAAATGTACTGGGCTAGCTGTGTTCTAAGTTGACCCCAAAATATTTCACAAACAAGAGGAAACACAGTATACATGTATGAACAATCTTTGGACCTGTTGCCTGTTGTGCTTCCCTGTTTTGTTAATTATTATTATTATTGTTTTTGGTACTGGGGATCAAACTCATGACCTCAAGCTTGCCAGGCAAGTGTTTAAGGCACTGAGCTAAATCCCTGGCCCTTTGTTAACACCTGATACCATCTATGAGCTGTCTTCTTAGAGGACAGTGCTCACTGCAGTTTTGTGCTTTGATACTGTTATGGTTTGTGTTTAATGTCCCCCACAAAGCCTCATGTGGTCATGGGGCTGGGCCTTTCAAAGGGCTGACTCTAGAGTTTGTGATTGGTTCACTGTCTAGCTGGGATTGGTAATGTGAGTACTGCACCGGTCCAGGGGTGGAGCCTGCGTAGTGTATAAGGGAGGGAAGGAGGCATGCTTTCCCTTTTTCTCCTTATCCTTCTGTGGCTTGTAGCTGCTATGAACTTCTGCCCCTCAGCCATACCACCCTGCTTTGGAGCCAGCTGAGTATGGACTGAGACCTCCAAAAAACTGTAAGCTAAAAAAACCTTTCCTTCAGGTATTTTGTCTTGGCAACAGAGAAAAGTAACCAAGAGAGATACCCAAATTATTCTGTCCATTTCTTGGATGCAGATGTGAAGACAATACTCTTCTCTTCCTCCCTCACAAGTTTCTTACCTCCTTTGCTTAGCTTTCTTGTCTTGTAGATGAGTCTCATTCTGTGAAGTTGTCTTTTCAGATGTTGTGTGGTTAGAAATATCTGTGGAGTGGATTCAGTCAGGCTCAGATGAGAAAGAAAGATGTCAGGGGAGTGGCACAGGCAGAGGGCAGGGGCCCTGGGCATTTGTGGCAGCCAGCAACTCTGGGCAAGTGTCCGGCCATCTGAAGGGTCATCAGGCACTTTGGGTGGTGATTCTGAACCTTGCTCAGTGTCATGCACAGGTGGAGCTTGCACTTAACAAAATAGTCAAAGTGCTTGGTAATGCTGAGGCTGACACTTAGGCCAGCCCTCCCTGCCTTCCCTGTAAGGGAGGAATGTCTCAAGATGAGCCCCTCAGAGTGGAGCTGAAAGTAAGTTCCACTTCCTCAAGGAATTCGGTAGAACTAGCATGTGTCCCAGAGACACTCAGTGGTGTAACAGGGCAAACAGAGGAGCCCATGGAAGGGGATAGTTGTGAGGCCACCAGGCACCGAATGCAGTGGTCAGGGAGCCGGAGGCTGAGCCTGGGACCTGTGCCACACGGGTCCACAACCTTTGTCTTTGTTCTCTTCCTTTGGAGACTTTTTTTTTTCTTTTTTGGTACCAGGAATCAAACTCACAACTGCGTGATTACAAGGCAGGCACTTATGCTGCTGAGCTAAATCCCCAGCCCAAAATAGATGTGTTACTTTTTTTTCCCTTTTGGAACCGGGGATCCAACTTGCGACCTCTTGCCTGCCAGGCAGGCACTTGTTCCACTAAGTTAAATCCCGGGCCCTCTTCCTTTGGATAAGAGCTCATGGAGGATGGGTTTGAGGCCAAGGGGACAAACAAGACTCAGCAGGAAGGAGGGAGACAGACCTCCTGCTCTCTTCCATTTAACTCCCGTCCTATCAGCAAGGTGACCTCTGTGCCTGGGACACCTGTGCACTTATCTCGAGTGCGATCAGCACTTAGGGGGTGAGTGTGGACACAGAATGCAGGAGAGATCTGATGCTGCCCTTCCTGCAGATGAGAAACTAAATATAAGACCTAGACAGCTCTGAGCTCTTTCTTACCAGCAGAGGTAAGATCCTCCATTTCTGTCTGTTTCCTCCCCGCCTGACTCAGGGCAGATTTCCATCAGTAGTCTCCAGAGGGACGACCACTTACAAATGCAGACACAAGTGCAGACACAGCACTGAGTTGTGACCAGACGCTCAGAGGGAAAGAAGGCAAACGTGAAGGGCAAGGGCAGGAAGTGAGGTCCCGCGAGGCAGACCCCTGAGGTGGCCGGGAGCCAGGTTCGGCTTAGCAGGGATGCTCCATCTGGACTTGGTCTGCGGAATTCTCCTGTCCACAAGGTGAAGAGTTTGGTCCTGTGTGTGCGATTCTTCGGGCTGTCGCGTGCACATTCCGGCTGGGAAAATTCTAGTGGGAAAGGTTGTTGAGAAAAAACAGGGCATCGAGTTAGTTGTGCAAATGAAATGTTTACAGAGGAGTTGAGGGGCATTTCGGGAGGTAACCCGGGTGTTGCCAATAGTCTTTCACCTGGCCGTTCATGTTAAAAAGAGGATTTGTTAAAGTTTCCTGGTGAACTGCACACGGGACCGCACGCCCCTTTTCTTCTCCACTTCTCTCTCGTCTCCTCCGTTGAGAAGATCCTGCGCCTGCTTTTTCTGAGTGTTATTTGCTCCCCAACACCTCCTTCTTCCGCAGTCTTGGGACCAGGAGTTTTTGTTTGCCGGTTTCGGGAGCCCTTGGACCCAGAGGTGGCCCCAGCACGCTTTTGTGTGAACAACCGTCTCCACCAAACCCAGTGGGAGCGATCCTTTCCCCACCCTGCGGGGCAGTGGGAGACATTTTAAACGCGTCCATTCTTCATTGCAAGACCCTGCGCCTGCACTAACTGGGAGCTGGCGCAGTAGTTGAGAAACCTGCCGGGCAGTCGGTGTCCTTTGGTACAGGTGTGGTCCTGCCTGGGTGAGGCCCTTTCCGAGGGTGGGGACCCGGAGCCCCCAGACCCTTTCGCGAAGGATGCTGACCCCCTGGGTCTCATCCCGGGCACAGGCACAAACAGCCCAGCTGCAGGAGGAGCGACCTGGGCGCTGGTTGCAGGTGCCATGCGGGGTCCCTGTGAGAAGTGTCCCTCGCGCTGCCGGCACCCGCTCGCCCTCTGTCCCAGCGCAAGTCCCCGCCACCGAGAGCGAGTGGCTTGGGTGCGGTTCCCCTCCGTGAGCGGCGGTTCCTCCTCCTCGGTCCCGGCCCGCAGTGGTGCAGATGTGCTCGGGACAGTGGGCGGAGCCGGGGTCCCCTCCGCGCTAGGGTGCGTCCTCAGCCCACCGTGACCCCGACACCGAGCTCTGCGCCCAGTGGTCGCCGCCACCGCAGCGGGGAGCACTGACGCGACCGGGGTGGGCCGGGATCACCGCAGCGCCCCGCGACGGGGCTTGGCGCCGCCAGCCTTCTGGTCCCGATTCGGGGACGTGGCCGCGTCCTGGTCCCGGTTCGGGGACTTGGATCAGGACTCAAGAGTCGGGGCGGGGATCCCCGCAGCGCCCCCTGGCAGAGCGGAGCGTACACCCGCTCACTCTGGGTCCTGCAGTCCCGCTCCGGGTTTCCTCTGTCCCGGGTGGACGCGGGTCAGAACTGGGGCCGGGCTGGGATCCCCCAGCGCCTCCCGGCGGACGGGTGCAGATCCCGCCGGCTCCCCACGTTCATTTCCGTCCTGGCCTGGGGTCCCCTCTGTTAGGCCAGGGTCCCCTCTGCCTGGTGCGGGTTCCCAGTCCCGGCTCGGGGTCCCCAGTCTTAGCTCGAGGTCCCCTCTGCCCGGCTCGGGCTCCCTCTGTCAGGCTCGGGTCCCCTCCGTCCCGGCTCTGGGCTGGGCTCGGCCCCGCAGCGCCCCCCGGCGGAGCCGCGCGCACTCGGCTCTCGGATCCCCGCCCGCTCGGTTCGCTCCCGGCCCAGCTCCGGGGACGCGGACGGCGCCTGGCGAGGAAGGCGGGGCCGGGCTCCTCCTCCGCCGCCGCCGCCTCCGCCGCCGCCTCGCAGGCGCAGCCGGGCCGGGACCGGACCGTGAGGATTAGCGGCGCGAGGAGCGAGGGACCGTGGAGCCGGGTCCGCGCCGCCCCGCCCCCACCCCGCGGTGACCATGCGCCCGGCCGCGCTGTGAGCGCCGCGATGTCGCCGCCCGAGCCGCCCGCCGCTCCGGGCCCCGTGGTGACCACCATCGAGCCGCTGCCAGCCGAGCGCGGCCTGTCCGCGTCCCCGCGCGCCGGGGTGCGCCAACGGCTGCGCAGGGCGCTCAGTAGGTGAGCGGGCCGGGGCGAGGGCCGGGGCAGCGGGGCCGGGACCGGGGCCGGGGCGGGGGACGCGGGCGCAGGGGGCCGGGCCACACCGGGAGGGTCCGCGCCATCGCGCCTCTCGCACCTGCTCTGCGCTCGGTTGGGCGAGGCGGGGGCTGCGGCGGCCCCGGGGACGCGCGGGGACCGCGCCTGCCGCTCACTGCTCCGCCGAAGGGGCTGAGGCTGGGGCCAGGGCCAGACGAACGCTCGCCCGGCGCGGGGACACCGGGTCCAAGACAGCCGTACCCGGGCTGCCCAGGCCGGGCGTCACCGGCGCCGCCACAGCTGGGTCTGCGCAGTGCATCGGCGGGGCAGAGGGGCGAGGGTGGGGACCCTGGGATCCGGAGCTGGTCCCTCCCTGCGCTGCCGCCTCGCGGGGATGCGAGAGGGACCTTGGCCACGTAGGCAGCTTGACCCGGGGGCGACGGACACCTTCGGAACCCTGGGGGTGCGTGATTCCCGAGGCTGTGCGCGCGGTGCGCGAGCGGCACCGTGGGTGGCAGAGATTCCCCAGGAAGCCACACCGACCGTGGTGGCTGCGAGCTGTGCCGAGAGCGCGGAGTGCGGACAGCGTGAGCTGGGGAAATACCCTCATTTAAGGAGCAGGGCTTCATTGTGTCAGCTCAGAGCACTGCGGGCGCTCGTGCAGATTCGGCGTGCGTAATAACTTAGGAATGGACGCTGGTGCAAGCTTCCATCTAATGCCCAACAGGAATTCACCAAGAGAGGCGCGAGGCGGGCTAGGAAGCCGTCTTCCCTGTCATTTGCACGTTAAGATAACACATTCCAAAGGATTGCATCTAAAAGATATTAAGTGGGATAAATCAAGGCGATGGATCAGTACTTGTTATGTGGTACCCTGTTCTTGTAACACCTGTAGTTTTTGAATTGCACATGCCTGGGCATGGCAATTTAAAATTTTAAGCAGAATGTTTTTAATTATTAATTTTCCCATCAGGCTGGAAAACTCCAGTGCAGTAGTTCATCTGTCTTTATTTATCAGGTAGTGTAGTCTCCGGGCAGTTGCTTCTTGATGTATCATGTATGACGTTAACGAATCTGAGAGTCCAGGATGAGAGCACTGAGGTGGGCTGAGGGGCCTCCGTGGTCGTCATTTCTTTGTCCCCAGGCAGCCATGTGGCTTGTGTCACAGCCACACGTCCTTGGTGTATATCCTTTCATTTGTGAAATATGTTTAGCAACAATTGCCTTATTTCCCCTACACTGGTCTAGAGAATTGGATAATTCTGAAGAAGGCACTTGAAAAATAGGAAGCTTTACATCTTTTCACTTGTCCCCCTCACCCTTGTTGGCTGGGAAGTTGGTGCAGTCTGGCAGAACACCCCTGGCAGGATGCTGGGTTTGACCCAGCCCTTGAATCTGTGATATGAGTTGTGTCCTTTCCGGTACCCAGGGAGGGACTCAGAGTCAGGCTGCCGTTTCATCCCCATTTTATGCATGAGGGGGCCTGGGGTTATGGCCTTTGGACTTAAACTACAAAAAATTATTATTTATGTCTTTCAAAGTTCTTCAGAATTTTCAGAATCCTAGTTTGTGTTGGATGAATGGCTTTTCATTATCTTTAAAGGACAGGAGAAAATATATCTCTTGAGAGAAGATCTTTGCTAAGAAGACTGAGAACAATCAGGATACATTTAAGAAGTGTTTTTGGAACACTTTTTTAAGCCTGCCATGAGCTTGGCTTTGGTGCAAACCATGAGCCAGCATGAGTGGCAGCTGCCAGGTGAGAGAGCTTCGCTGCAGCAGGGGCGTGGGGTCAGCAGGTGGTAGGGCTTGTGGGTTCTCTGGCATGAATCCCACGGCCTGGTGGTGTGGACAGCAGTGGCTGAAGGCCTCATGTAATCATCCTTGCTCATTGTCCGGATCCTCTAGTTCTGCTCACATTTTGTTTCCTCTTTTCCCCTCTTTTTCCTCCTCTTCCTGCCTTAATACTTCCACTTCTTTCCCCTGTATTACCTAATTCACTAGTCTTTAGTTTCTTTTTCTCTACCACACCTGGCATGCAGGAACTCAGTTCCTGGAAGAAAGTAGTTTCAAGTCCAGAAGTTAGGGACCAATATAAAAATACCTGCCTGCTGTTTGGCATGCACATAACCAGCTGGTGACTTCCAGGGTGGTGAGCTCAACGGTGGCCTCTGTGTTAGTGGACAGGGTGCTGCCCTACCCTCAGCTCTTGCCATCCTTTTGGGCCAAAGAAACAGCTCTGGGATCAGGATGGTACCATGGGATCAGGGTGTTAGGCTGAGCAGGCAAGCCTGGTGGTGAGCTGTCCAGCTGCTGGTCACAGCCACCTGTCAACACAGAGGCAGATAGGTAAACACATAGTACTGATGTCCTGTTCACGTGTGGACAGGGGCAGAGAGAAACATCAAGTGATAATCAATACAAGATACTTGCTCTCTAAATGCTAGAGTGAAAGTCAAGTGTTAATGGTGATAAAGTCAGCTTGACTTCTCCGTGCTGTGCTGTTTCCTTGAGTCCCACATCCTCATCCCCGAAGGCTGTGGAGCTGGGCTGCTGCAAGTGGCCTGACAGCTGGGGTGTGTCACTGCTAGCTGCCCACTGCAAGGCAGCTAGGCTGGAATGTCCTGGCATCCAAGGCTTGATGGAAGAGGAGGCACTGGATGATTCTTTTTAAACCAGTAAATAGGATGTGTGATAGTATTCTTTTCTGTTTCACTTCCAATTGTTTTGGCACTGGGGTGCAAGAAATGCAAGAGGATGATTTGCAAAGATGCAAAACAATGCATTGATCCAGACAAGGCAAATATTTGGCAAATTGTTCTTCATTTATTTTTTAGAGTGGAATAGTATTTATTATCCTGCCATGGGCAAGCAGGGCACAACAAAAGAAAACACTTCTTGGTCTGCAGTTGAGGACCCTTGCACAGGAACTTCTGGTCAAGTACATTTCTTTAAACATGTAGGAGTAGACACTGAGTTACCCAGTAAAATGCCAAAAGGTTGTTCTCTCAAATTCACTGATAAAGTGTTCTCGAATAATGAATGTTACATTATTTTGTGCTTTGCATGTGTGTTCTTTTTTTATCTTTTCCTACTTGAATATCATTTTCATTTCTTCACAAAAATAATGAGGAATTTCAAGTGTCCAGCTAGTTTTTTCCCGAAGAGACACATATTGAACTGTCTTCTGTTGTGAAGAAAGTTTTTATTTTTTTGAGTCCTATAGTAGTGATTTTTAATCATTATTTGATTGGTAAAGCATTTTCAACTTAGATTTAGATTTATTAATTTCAAATTTCTAGAGCTTTTTTGAATTGTGAATCAAGCGGTATAGAGGATGATATACTGGAAATTGCTAGCAAACACTCATAAAATCAATGTCCAGGTGGGAAAGTTACCATGTAAGGTGGGTCAAGATGCCTGCATAGTCTTTCGGAGTCATTGCTAAGGTGGACAGAACATTGTGAACCAATGGGCTGCTGCCACAAGCAGGGCCGTGCCTAGCTGAGGAGTGAGCTTAGCTGATGAAGTCCTGTATCATTCGGTGTCCTCCTTCGCCAGCGAGTAGTTGTGAAGTAGTTGACAGGGAGCTTTCTCTCAAGCTGCTCCTCCTAGCAGATGTCAGAATGAAAGACGAAGATCATCTGGTAATAAGGATAATTGATACAAAATATTCCACATGGAGCTGGGTGGTGTGACTGAAAACAGATATTTCTAGGATCAGTAGTAAATAAAGGATGTCTGGAGCATACATTTATTTTTTACCAGAAGGACAAAATTACAAAAGTGAAATAAAAGATCATCTAGGACTCCTGTTCATGCACAGGACTTAGAAAAATGAATGTTCATAGTAAAGAATATTACCATGAAAAAAGATGATGCATTTCCAAATAATTAATGTGTGGTCAAATAGACACGTTTTGTGTAATTTTTCTTTGACCTCTTACTTTCTCAGAATTCTTCAGCACCTTGAGGCTATCATAGTAGGGTCTATTTTTACCATACACTTCTGTAGATGTAGGCAGTACAGGAAATTGAGCTAGCTGCCCATGTGGTTCTAAAGTTACTTAATGTGAGGTGATTTATTATTTAGTTGCTATTTCTCATAAAAGTAAAATGCAGAATGTGAAAGTACCACCACTAGGTTTTCCGTGAGAGTTTTTGTTCATTTGGGTTCAGACCAATGAACACTCACTGTACACTGCTCAAAGAACATTACTTCTAGATTGTGCATCTAGAAAAGCATGATGAGGAAGTCAGCCTTGGGTAAACACGGGAAACTCCGGATTTGGTGTCGCTCTTCATTGTAGCAGGGAGACACAGGTGTTTATTCTGATGCACACTTGCAGAAGGCATTGGCCACGAAGTGTTATTCTTGGGCTAAATTACCTCAGCATTTAACTGGGCATCTGGAATGTGTGCTGCAGGTTAGAGCCTAGTGTTGTAATCCATAATCTCAGTTGTTCTACATTATGCCTAACTGGATGCTTCCGAATGTCTAGACCTGGAATCATGTAGATAAGCTGTTTAATATGCAATCCATATTAAATTTCTTGTTCTGACATTTTGACCTTATATAAGGACTGCTTGAATGTACAAGAGTTAAGAAATTTCACAGGAAATGTCAAGGGAAACAATAAAATTAGATATGCCTTAGAAAATGTTTTCTTAGAAGAATGTCCATCTCAGTCAGTGGACACAGGGATGTAATTTGTTTCCATACACCATGTTTTAAAATAGTGTTTTCTATTGAATTTAAATCCTAAACTTTCGCTAGGAATATCTACATAGGTGATTTTGCAATGATTGAGAAAAACACTGTAAGCATCATCTTGCAGGTTCTGAGACTGCAAGCCGTCAATTCCTACTACAGCTTCTTTTTAAACAGAATAATTAGGCAGAGCTACTACAACTGAATAAGCACTTAATAGATTTGTAAAAGCAAATCCTGCTAATTATGTCCAGATTTATGGTGCTGGGGCTGCAAAGTATGATCGTCCGTGACCTTGAGAAAGCACAGAGCACTGCGACTCCCACCTCAGATGGGTCCTCTCCCTGTCCTGCCCTCTCGTTCTGCTGGGCTCCACTGGGGCACATTTAATGGACTGGACAACCACTCAGCGACCTTTCCTGTGGAACACAATTGAACTTTCACTTCGGACTTAGAAAACAAAGACTGGGACCAGCCCTTAATGCTCTTCGAACTTCAATGTTAGGAGAAAAAGGAGAACAGATTTGACTCTTGCCCTTCTCCTCACAGGTCACTGTCATCTCAAGGAAAGGAGGTCTTCAGAAAGCCGCACGCTGTCAGCTCTCGGCAGCTTCAGGGCAGGGCACAGTGTTAGGCTATGCCGAGGGGAGCGGCTGGCGGTAGGAGACGGCCCTGAGGGTGGGTGGTGGGGAAGGCCGGAGACGCTGGTGCTGGGCCTGGTAGAACCTAACCGGAGTGCTGGAGTTCCAGTAAGCAGTTCCACCACAGCTCAGGCTAGGAATTCGACATAAAACATGTTGCACTATAAAACTATACATTATATTATTCTCTTGGTAACCAAGGGTGTTACAGTTCTTTTCTAGATGGGGAAACAAATTTATGTGGTCACCCTCACCTGTCCAGTGCTCTCGTGAGACCACAGGGGAGGTAAAGCAGGTGCGGGCTTGGACGGAATGGGAGGTGAGGGCCAGCGGCCCAGCAGGGGGAGATGGCAGGCAAGGCTCAGTGTGCAGCCAGACAACATGGGGGTGTGAGGGGGCCAGAGGACAGGAGCTCAGCCGCAGGCTTCCTTTCGCGGTTACTGTGGCCGGTTACTGGCAGAGAAACAGTGCCACCAGAGAGGGGCCTGAGCAGAGTTCTGGGCCCTTCTGAGGGAAGGGCGGGTGGTCCCTGGAGACCTCAGATGTTGGATGCCTTTGCGTCCTGAGGGTGCAGCTCGGTGCTGCAGGGAAGGGCTGCGCAGTGCAGCCCCCCGAGGAGAGCACCCCACCCGAGG
This sequence comes from Dolichotis patagonum, assembly GCA_004027295.1. Lineage (NCBI taxonomy): Eukaryota > Metazoa > Chordata > Mammalia > Rodentia > Caviidae > Dolichotis > Dolichotis patagonum. The sequence goes on from PVJX010048920.1 coordinate 10,712, forward strand.
AGAGCAGAAACGCATGTTTGCAGCGTCTCTTGGAGCACTATGTCTTTTGCTTCACAGTGTAAAACTAGGTCTTGTGTTTGGCTTTTGTTTGCTGCCACTTCATTCTTCTTATAATTGATTTTCATGTATTTTACATGAGCATTGTCTGCGGTGAATGGGGAAACACCGGGGTTTACGCGGGACGGCCCGGAGCACAGGCCCCGCGGCCGGGCGTGCGGGCGGGCAGCGCAGAGTGGATTCTGGGTGCGTCCGCTCGGGGGCCGTCCTGGGCTGTCGCGGCCTCGCATCCGGCGCCAGCTGCCCCGCGTGGACCTCGGTGTCTGGACGGCCCGCAGGCGAAGGCCTGGTTGCCAGTGGGTGGCGCCACGCAGAGCCGGGGACTTTAGGCGGCAGGAAGAGGAGGAAGTGGGGTTCCAGGGCCCCTCTGTCCTCCCACCTGTGTCCTTGCTGCTGCGTGGGGAGGAGTCTCACTCCTGCGGACCCACAGCCTCCTCCTGTTCGGGCTGGTTCCTGGGTGCCCCGTGAGCCCGTGTGCGGACAGCGCCGCCTTCGG
>PVJX010048921.1:0-11290 GCA_004027295.1 Dolichotis patagonum
GGAAGGGCGGAGAGGCCAGAGCAGCCCACGGAGAGTTCTGTCTCCACCCCAGGCAGGTGACCTGAGTGCTCCGTGCTGGGCAGGAGGAAGTGGCCTCCCACCAGCACTGGCCTGAGGACACTTCCAGCCCCGCAGGGCACAGGCCAGGGGAGGCCAGCAGGGCGGACAGCGGCGTGGAGGACAGACACGTGTGTCTGCAGGGCAGCTGGGCCGGCGGCATTTTTGTCATTTTCCCTAGAAGCCCAGGACCTCGGGGTGGGAGCAGAGAGCACCCCAGGCTCAGCCCAGGCCGCTGTGGCTGTCACCCGGGCCTGCTCCCTGGGTGTGAGCTCTGCGACCTATCAGCAGTGGCCCTGTGTGACAACCACAAACTGCAGAGCCTCGGCTCCGTCTTGGTTGAGATTCTAGTTGAAATCAGAAGCTGCATGTTCCAAAAATAACTAGGAAGGAACATTACGGAAGTCTAAACAGACTAGACCACAGACGCCTCGAGGACTCCAAGGCTAGGGTTGGTCTGAGAAACACCAAAGGGACTTACAGATCCTCCCAAGCCAGGCCATAAAGCCAGGACCTGCCATGAGCTGCCAGGTTCCATTCTACTTAAACTCCAACAGCCTACAGAACCTTTAACCTCAAGATGGCGACACAGCTTTTAGATTTTGCTGTCAAAACATTGAATCTATTTATTGTTCATTCATTATGGAAAATTTAGTTACCATAAACCTCGCATTAGTGGACTCACTGTGACCTCTCTGATCATATTACAATTAACAAAGCCGGGGCTATAGAGAGGAGTGTAGACTCACCGGGGTTAGAAAGGGCAATGGAAGCCAGGCATGGTGGCGCACACCTGTAATCCCGGCACTTGGCAGGCTGAGGCAGGAGGACTGCTGTGAGTTCGAGGTCAGCCTGGGCTACATAGTGAGATCTTGTCTTAAAAAAAACAAAACAGAAAGGGCAACAGGATTCTTCCTCTTCCAACAAGGCAGGCAAGTAGTGCTGTGGGTTTGTTAATACTGACAGTAGCAGAACAGTTAGAAATTTAGCATGAAGGCTTGGATATTTCTTCCACCTATAATAGATCCTAGCGTACAGAAGTGTGTGCAGTGCTTGGCAGATTCTCAGTAAAGGTTTGTTGACTGACTTACTCACTGATTCCTTATTAATATCGAGAGGAGACATATCTGTTAGAACAAGGCTCAGCTGGAAGTCAACTTGTTAAGAGTAGACCTTTCCAGGGGTCTCTGGAATACTTTTCATTAATTTGCTTCAAATAATTCACTTAAACATATAGAAACCTTCAATCATAACTTAATATTACAAAGGAGCCTGGAACCTATCAGAGACAAAATGCAGTCATTTGACCACAGGCTTTAAAGGCTTCGTCTGGGTAACTACTTCCTGCATAAACTGGGGTACAAGCTGTCACCAAATGAAGCAGTAAACATGGTGGCCACTAGAGGGCGACAAGAGGCCAGGAATTGACCAAAGAGCCCAGAAAGCCAGAGGAATCCATGGGAAGACCGGGTTTGTAGAAGCCAAAGCTCAGAGATACCAGGTATGGGGCACCGAAGCCCCTCTGTATCACTGACAGCTTTAAAGAGCTGAAAGTGCTGAGGAAAACAGAGCTAGGTAGTAAAAAGAAAAGAAAATGCATTCCAAAACAGTAAAGAAAACAGATACAATGTAGGAAATGCTGGGCATACAGAGAGCAGAGAACAAGAGCATTCCCAGGTGTATTTGAGTTAAAAATATCAAGGGCCGAGGGAAATATGCAAACCAAGCTCCTGTCACTGGCAAGTCTAGCACCTGAGTACCAAGAGCAGGGAGAGGGACTCCCCAGCCCCGGGCTGGGCTGATCCTCGCGGCCTGAAGAAAAATGACTTGAATCACATGCAGTGATTTTATCTTCCTGAGAAGTGCACTGGGCTGAAGAAAAAACATCCAGGCCGTGAGAGTCTGTTCCCCTTCGGGCCTTGTGGAAGGCAGTGCCACCTTCGGGTCCACTTCCCACCTGTGTGACCCTGCGCTCCCTACCTCTCATTTTCCTCATCTGTGAGTGGCTGACCGTAACACCGGCGCTTTTTATACGAAGGATTCAGCAGACACGCCACATTCTGAAAAACTCAGTCCTTGAAGGTAACCCAGCCCATGTTTCGGTCAAACATTCCTGTCAAGTAGGCACAGTAGTGATGACCTCCACCCGTTACCCTGAGCGTAACCAGTCCTATCACCTCGCCCTCCACGACTCTTCCCAGACTTTAGGTGTGGGGGAGGCATATGTAGAAATCTGCTTTATTTCAAATTCTGCACATTAAGATTTTATTATTTTCATTGTGCTACATCCAATTTCTGTCTGTTAAGTTTCCGTTAAATAAATATGCCTCGTACCTACCACAAGACTGCGATGAGGATGAGATGGGTGCGTGTGGTGACCTTGATAAATGTCAGCTGCTCCTGTGGCTCACCCAGAACAGGCCCAAAACAACAGCCACTTGTTAATTCTCCCCCCTCGGCCAGTCAGCTGAGGAGCTGGCTGACTGGGCTGGGCTGGCTGGCTCACTCGCCCCTCTGCAGGCATCAAGGGATTGAATAACCTCAGCCTGAACTGCACGGCTACAGCTGAGGCACAAGGAGCCCCAGGAAACCAGGAACACCGAGAGGTCCAGACTCGGAGGCTCCAGGGCACCATCACGTTAGCCGCCTGGCCAAGCCCAGACTCAAGGTGGGGAAATGGAATCTGCCATCGAACACATGCTGCGTTTCTCTTGTAAAATTGCCCGTTTCCCACAAGTAGAATGTGAGTGCTCACAGAAGAGGGACTGTCTGTCCTAGTCCCATTGTACCACTGAGAAAAGGAAGGCACAGCAGCGTCATGGCGTCATGAAGTGGCAGAGGCAAGGTCTGAACTGGGGTGGTCCAGCTGCGCAGGCCTGACTGTGAATCACTGCACTCTGTCACCTCTCCTGAGAAAAGGTGTGCAAGTGATTGGCAGGGTGCAGGAGATTCTGAGCCCTAAACATGGCCTAAATATCACTGTGTTTTTTTCCTGAAATCAGAGCATCTACAAAGAGTGAAAAATCACTGTGTTTATTACTCGATCAGATGGTAACACAGAAGGGATGCATTCGGAAAGCTGCATTGCAAAGCACAGGAAATAAAAGTAAAAATAGGCAAATGAGATTTCATCAAACTAAAAAGCTGTGCAGCAAAAGAAACAACAGAGTGAACAGACAACCTAGAAAATGAGAGATGTTTGCACACTGTTTGACAAGTAGTTAATAACTAGAACATATAATGGATGAACTGTAACAGTATCTCAGTTCACGAACTTAATTCTTTCCACGATTCTGGTCACACTGCAATCAGAGTCATGGTATGAATTCTGTGACCAGAATTGTGGAAAGAATTAAGTTCGTGAACCGGGGTATGGTATGACTGAAATAGCAAAAAGCTCAGGTAATCCAATTTAAAAGTGGACAACATATGTACATAGACATTTTTCAAAAGAAGACATACAAATGACCACATATGCTTTAAAAAATGCTTACCATCACTAATCATTAGAAAAGAGCAAATATAAACTATAATGAGATGTCACTTCCCTTCGCTTAGAAAAAAATAAATGACAAGTGCTGTGGAGAAAAGGGAGCATTTTTCACAGTGGTGGTAGGAACATAAATTAGTACCACCATTGCGGGAAATGGTGCAGTCTCCTCAGAAACTAAAAATAGAATTACCATTTGCATTAGTTACTTTTCTTGTTGCTGGGACAAAATACTCATCAACCATGTAATGCCTGTGTCAACTTGAGAAGTTTATTTAAAAGACGCTTAATCAGCTCAGCGATTCTATACTCTAGGGTATAGAGAACCTACCCTGGGGCAGCTCATCACCTGGACAGTATAAAGGGGAAGTGAGGAGGGACACATCACTTCTGTTCCTCAGAGGAGCCCCGATCTTCACATTTGGCTTGGACAATAGGGCAGACTCTTGGGCTTCCACGGCAGACTCTTCAGCCTCCTGATAAGGACTTGCAGGGACACTGCAGTGAGCTCCGGACCTTGGACTGAATCCTTTGGTCTCCAGTGTGTGGACACCCCCTGCACACTTGCTCATCCAACTCTGTGGTGACCATCATAATGTAATTTCTTGTATGTCTTGTGTTAAATCTGTTTCTCTAGTGAAACACTGACTGATACAACCCATAAGTTAAAGGAGGAAAGGTTTTACTTAGCCCACAGTTTGTAGAGGTTTCAATCCATAGTCAGCTGGTTCCAGGGCAGGGTGGCACGGCAGATAAGACATGGCAGAGGAGAAACAGTCCATGGAAGGGGGGACAAAAGGCAGCACTCTTTCTTTTATTCCCTTTTTATTTCCATCCAGGCTATAAGGCTACTGGTTGGTACCACTCGCACCCATGGTGGATCTTCACTGAATCCATCCAGCCACACCCAGAAGTATGTTAATCCAGTTGGAGGACAGATCCAGTTACCTCATACTCAGTATCCAGCCACCTCCCAAGAGCCCCACCTATGAGCGCAAGAGGGTTGGAGGGGACGTCCAGATATAAGCCATAACACCACACAGTCCAGAAATCCCACTGCCAGGTTTATATCCAAAGAAAACACAAGTAGGATGCTGAAGAGTCAGCTGTCCCCCAGGTTCGCTGCAGCACTGTTCTCAAAGGCCAAGCAAGAGAAACAGCCCAAGTGTCCATCAACTGATAAACAGAGAAGATGTGGCGTCTATGCACAGTGGAATGTGATCCACTCATAACAAGAATGAAATCCTACCCCTTACAGCAATATGATGGTCCTGGAGGTCATCGTGCTTAGTGAAATAAGCAGGCACAGAAAGACAAACCCTCACTCACTCACACATGGAGTCTAAAGCAGGATGGGGAAAGCAGGGGGCAGGGAGGGCTGGGCAGAGCTGACCAGTAGGTACCAAGAGACACAGAGAGGGAAGACAAGCTCTGCTGCTATGGCACAGAGGTGATGACAGATGATGGTAATGTACTGTTGATTTTTTTTTTAAATCTAGAAAAAAGGATTTGACTGTTTTCACCCTAAAGAAATAATAATAATTGCCTGAGGAGATAGCCATGGCTACCTTGATTCAGACATATACAACAATGTATCAAAACAACACATGGTACCCCATAAACATGCACAGGTTTTAGGTGTTAGTCTTATGTGGAAGGTGATGGGTTATTAGCTTGATTATGATCATCATTTTACAGTGTATACATGTAACAAATCATGTTGGATACCTTAGACATGCACCATTATATCTGTCAATTATACTTCAGTACCAGTGGAAAATAAAATTCTTTTTAAAAAAGAAGAAAACAGAATTTATTAGACAAAAAGAGCCCAGGGGACAATCCAGAAAAGTCATCTGGTCCACCCCTCTAGCTCCAGCAAGCTGCACACATGTGGTCCTAGTGAACACCACTGCGGCCAGCCGTGGTGTGCAGACGGCAGGGCACGTTGCCCCCAGGATCCCACCGGCAAGCTGGGCTAACGTGGACCTACGTGGCCGGGTTTGACTGCTCTGTGGCGAGGACCTGTGCTCCTTTGCAAAGCTTAGATCAGGGGTTACAAACTGGCAGGTTGTGGGCAGAGACCAGCCCACAGCCATACTGCGTTTGCCTGCACTGACAAAAATGGTTTAAAAGTTACTAGCATTTAAAAATAGAGGGAGTTCTACTAAAAATTCAACTCTTGACATAAGTTCCCTGAAAGAGGTTTGCTTAGAGTCAGAATCATCTGGTCTGTGAAAGTTGAAACCACTTTTAAAACCTCTGAATTTGGTGTTTCCTGTAAGGTACAGTATTAATAACTGCTCTAATTTGTTTGAGGTTTTAAGAGTATTCATTTTTCTATTTAGTTTTGAGTCAATTTAAGTAAGTTATATTTTTAAAGATGTGATAATTTAGCCTATACCTTCAAATTGGTAAAAAGTTATCCATAATTTCCTTCTTTAGCGATGCTTTCACAGCTTATAGTTTTCTTCAGTTTTTGAGCACTTTTTTGTCGGTTTTGTTGCCTATTTCTGGTACTGAGGACTGAACACAGGGCCTTCATGCTGAGATATGCTCTCCAGTCCTTCGGTTTGATTTGGCTTTTCTGAAATAGGGTCTTGATAAGTTGCCCAGACTGAGCTCAAAGTTTTGATCCTCCTGCCTCAGCCTCCCAGAGTGGTGACATTACAAGCTGCACCTTCAGGCCAGACTCAGAACCTGTAATTCTATTTCCCTTTTCATCCTTATTATTTATGTATTTTCTCTCTTGTGGAATAATTTTTTCTGAAGTCTTTTTTTATTCCTTTTTTTTCCCTATGAACCAATTATCACTTTTCTTTTTCTTTTATCTTTATTTCCTATACCAGTAATACTGTTCTGTTCTATTTCTAAACTGCCACTTTTCTTTGGGTATGATATGCAAAAATATTCCTAAACTTTTGAAGTTGGAATCTTAGCCCGCCAGTATTGGTCCTTTCTTTTTGACCTAAACATTGAAGTTATCCATGTCTGAGTGTTATTTGAGCTGCACCTCACAAGTTTTGACACTTAATGCTCTACTAATTAATTTTAATTTTTTTTGAGACAGGATCTCATTATATAGTTCAGGCTGGTCTTGAACTAACTATGTAGCCCATGCTGGCTTTGAACTCAATCCTCCTTCCTCAGCCTCCTGATTGCTGGGTTTACAGATATGTGCCACCATGTACAGCTAAATTTTTATATCAGGAATTTTTAACTTATGAGTGGGGATAGATTGGGTAAATTAGCATTTATTGTGCATGCCAAATCTCTCTATATACTAAAAAAAAACTTCAGAGCCTGGGATGTTAAATATCTCCTTTGTCGGGCTCTCTTGCAGCTATAGTGCTGAAGATAACTTAGGTTCTTCTATCACACATGCCTTTGTGTGACTGAAAAAGTTCAAGCAAGGAAATGAGGTTATGGGGTGCTTGTTTACCTCAGCAGCATTCATGTATCACCTTTCTTCTTTACCCACCCTCAACCCCATTGAGAGTTAGTTTTGATGGTGCTCACATGAACTCAGAGTTCTCATATCTGGTCACTGCTTCCTGACCCCTGGTACCATGGTGTATCCATGCCTCACTCCCAGAATTCATATGTTGAAACTTGGGACCTCTGCAAGGTGATTGGGGGTGAACGCAGAACCCAAAAGGAAAGAGGCCTGTGGGAGTCTGTTTACCTCCTCCATTGCACAAAGACCCCAAGAGAAAGCGTGGACAGAGGATGAAGTCATCAACAGACACTATATCTGTTGGCCCCTGGATCTTGGGAAACCCAGCCTCCAGGACTATGAGAAGTAAATTTCTGTTGTTTACAAATTATCCATTCTAAAGTTTTTTATTACAGCACCCTGAATGTACCGAGACATCTGGGTCACAGCCTGGCAGTCTGCTCTTCAACTCCACAGTTCCCAGTGCCACCACAGGGTCCCACCCACTCACCCACAGCCCTGCTGGTCCCCAGCCCATTGCCCGGGCAGAGCAGATGCCCAAGCATCTGCCCTTGGGGATTCTGTCTGGGCATCAGCTCTGGAAGCCCCAGCTAAAGTTAAATTCTCTGTCTCTACTCAGCTCCCAGGGCTCAGTCCCTTTCTGCTTAAAATAGCTACAATTTTGTTTTTGAACATTGAATGATGAAGGGTTGTTTTGTTTTGTTTTACCTATTTATATCTTACAATTAGACTATTGTCAAAGAATGTGGTTTGTTCGACATCAAATATTTAAAATTTTAGTAATTTTATTTGTGATCTAGCTTTGTTACCAATTTTACTAATATTCTCTAAGTACTGATTCCACAATTCCACAATTGTTCTTATATGGCATTGCCAGAATGTTTGCTAAGTGTACTGTTCAATCACTATATTCCACTGGTTTTTGTCTGCACGCCCCAAAATTTATTGACAGTAATGTGCTAAAAATCTAGCCCTACAACAAGGCAATAATAATAATGCTCCTAGTAGATTTGTCACTTTGCTTTAAATATTGTAATGCTGTGCTGTTAGGGACATAAAGTTTAGAATTATTGTTACTTCCCAGTGAAGTAGATCTTTAATCATTATGCAGCAACCAGTTTTTTGTTCTTTAACTTTATACCATTTTTGTCCCTAGGTTTCATTTAGATTTTTTACTTTTATTTTTTATTTTTGGTACTATGAGTCAAACTCAGGACCTTGCACTTGCCAAGCAGGTGCTATGGCACTGAGCTATATCGCCAGCCCCCTTAGTTTCATTTAACAGCTCACCCCACTTCCTGGGAAAGGGAAGGAAGCCAGGGAGCAACAAAATACAGATGTTCTTTGTTTAACAATCTCCCAGGTTAACTGTTGAGACCCATGATCCACTGCTTGGATTTATGACATGTGTGTGTGTGTGTGTGTGTGTGTGTGTGTGTGTGTGTGTACAGTTCTGTATATCTTGTTGATAGAGTCTGAGATATCTTGATAGAGTCTGTATATCTTGTTGATAGAGTCTGAGAGTCTTTTTTGTACACTACATCTGGTTTATACAGTACTGCAATTCTGCTAGTTGTACTACATAGTACAGTACCATAGTTTTATTTTCTATTACCTGTAAAAGTTATGCAAATAAAAGCAAAGTCATTAAGTTGGAGTTCCTTTGACCATTTCTTTGTTCTGAATATTGCAATGTACATACTACAGTATATACAATTCCTCATTAGTGATCAGCTCATTTAACTAACTGGCCACAGGGCCATAGGTTGGTCATTAAAAGAGGTGTGTCTGTACCAACAGAACTAGTTCAAAGAAAAGCCCACAGATGCTGGAAACTGCAAATAGAGTTCAGGTTTTTACTCTGAAAGTGACTCCTTCCATGTGGCAGGCTAGAGATGGAAAAGAAATCCACTGTGGTGCTCCATATTTGACAGTGGTAATCTGGAGCCATTTAGGGAAGAAGTTACTTATTTAAGACTGAGCTACTCTGGGAATCAGAAGTCACAACACAACTACACTTCACTGTTTCCGGGGCCACCCTACCACAGTGACAGGAAGGGAGATGACCTCAGGAGGCAGATACAGAGGAGGCAGAGTAGTCACAGTTTAAGCAGCAGCTATCTCAGGCCAGGAAGGACACAGTGGTTTTACCCTCAGTGGTGAGGAGCCCTGCCAGTCTCATGTAGTTTTCAAAGTGGACTGGGTCTAAAAGTGCTGGTATTAAATCCAATGGGCTGCTACACACACACACACACACACACACACACACACCACCTACATCTAGCACAGAGTTCAATCATCTGTTTGCCTCCTCCATCTGCCAACAGCAGTCCTATGCCTCAGCTCCAACAGTGTTATAGCTGGTAACTAGATGTCCCCTCGAAGTCTCATGTGCTCACAGGTGGGAGGAAATCGAATCATGGGGGCTGATTCTCATCCATGAATTAGTCTGTTGATGAGCTTATAGCTAAATATGACATTGGGAGGTGATGTTATCATGGGGTGGATCCAACAATGATAGATTCCAGGCTCTTGTGTACAGTGAGCAAAGAACTGCAAGCATATATCCGACGGTGAAGAAAAAAAGCAACTGCATTTACTGAAGATAACAGGAAAACATGCTCAGGGCAGATACACACCGGAAGAAACAAAAATGTGCTGCAAACAAAAAAGTGGTGGTGGGATGACAAGCAAAAGCACACAACTAAAATCAGGCTTTCCAGTTTCTGGGGAGGTGCACCTCAGCCCAGGTACCTCTCAGTGGGTCTCCAGATAAGACTGACAAGAATGGTTAACAAAGAGTTGAGTCATCCTGAGTTAGGAGCTTTCAACAAGTATGCTCACTCTGGAGTTTAGCCTGGTTAGGTTACAGGGAACAATGGAGGGAGGACTGGCCCTGGAATGTTGTCCAAGTGCAACTGAGTAGAGGGGAGCAATTTTCCTCACCCTTCTATCTGTATTAGTGAAGCCTGCCTGGAGAGGTGGGTCACTGGAGGCCTGAGGGCATCCATCTCACTCCCTCCTCCCTTGATCACTGTTTCCTGTCTGCCATGCTATGAGCAGCTTCTCTGTCATCCTCTCTGTCATAATGACCCTGCCTGATGCCAGTAGACTATGGACTGAAACCTCTATAAACTATGATCCAAAATACACCTTTCATGCTTTAAGTGGTGGATATCAGGTATTGTGTCTCAGCAACCAGAATGCTGGCTGCTAATAAGACAAACGACTGCCACAACCCGGGGTGTTTGGGCAGATTGGCCTCTGCAGCAAGGGAAGCACCTCACAAATCCACAGTCCATGCAACTGGGCAGAGACAGCAGTGACTCAGGGTTCACAGGAGGGAGCAGACACAGAGCCACTGGAGTGAATACAGCCCGAGGGCAGAAACCAAATCCTTTCCTAGTAAAAATACGGGGAGCAGGACTCAGCATAAACGCACCAAAAATGCGTGTGGAAACAAATAGTAAGGGCCTCGTAGTGAGTCACTATCCTCCCTTCATAGCTGGCAAAGTCCAATACTACAGGCCCTGGAAAGAAGCCACTCACCTAAAGAGTGTTGTTTCCTTTAGGGGAGGGCAATGTTCTTTTTCTTTTCTTTTTCATTTTCCTTTTGTTTTTTTTTTGCTCTCTGCTTTATTCTTTTCATTTTTCTTTTCCTTATTGTTCCTCATAATTCTATTAACTTTTATTCTTTTTTTGGATTTTTTTTAAAATTTTATGTAAAGAGAAAAAAACAAAACAAAACAGAATAAAGGGTAGCAACAATACAGAATTCCAAGGAAAAAAGGAAAAGAACAACAACAAAAAAACCTAAGAAATTATTACTTGACAAATTACATACTGACTTCTTGGAAATAGTTGTTCAAATTGCAAAGTTAAAACATGTAAAGTAGACATTCAAACAGTGAGACTGTTAACAGTTCTGCTCCACGATCTGACAAAAACAGCAATATGGTCATCCATCTTACCCACTCAAACATACATGCACTTATATCAAAAGGATAAAATTAAACACAACAAAACAGAACAAAGCGGATCATAAGAAAGCAATGTAAGAGACATAAATTTCAAAACTAGACAATCGGAGATATTCACTATCGTATTGACTCTTGTTTTCTTCCAAATAGTTGTCCATATTGTCACATACAGGGAATTCACATGAAACAACCTAGTATGGAATTGATCTGAGCAAGATGAGGAGGGCATTTCAGGTCTTCAAGACCAGACATTAGGGAAGCCAAGAATGGCTGTCATAGTATCTCTCATTCTCCTCAAAACAGCTG
>PVJX010048922.1:0-11286 GCA_004027295.1 Dolichotis patagonum
AAGATCAATGAATCAAAGAGTTGGTTCTTTGAAAGAATAAATAAAATTGATAAGCCCCTGGACAACCTTATTTAGAAAAGGAAAGAAAAAACTCAAATTCATGCAATAAGAAATGAAAAAGGTGAAATTACTACAGACTCTGTGGAAATACAGAAGATCATCAACACCTATTTCAAAAACATCTACTCTCATAGGTTCGATAACACAGAAGAAATAGACAGATTCCTAGATACATATGAACTACCAAAGCTGGATCAGGAAGATGTAAAACTGCTGAATAACTCAATTTCTACTAAAGAAATTGAAAATTTAAGTAAGACCTTGCCAACAAAGAAGAGCCCAGGCCCAGGTGGATTCACTGCAGAATTCTACAAGAAATACAAAGACAATGCCGACACTCCTCAAACTCGTCAATGAAATTGAAAGGGAAACAATTCTTCCTAAGTCATTCCTGGAAGCAAATATTACTCCAATACCACAATCTGAGAAAGACCCAACTAAAAAAGAGAACTATGGCCAATCTCTCTAATGAACATAGGTGCAAAAATTCTCAAAAAAATATTAGCAAACAGGGTGCTGCAAATCATAAAAAAGATTATTCACCCTGACCAAGTGGGATTCATCCCAGGAAAGCAGGGATGGTTCAACATAAGTAAATCAATAAATGTAATTCACTATATCAAGACAGCCAAAAGTAAGATCCACATGATCATCTCTATAGATGCAGAAAAACTTTTGATAAGGTCCAACACTCATTCATGATAAGAACCTTATAAAGAATTGAAATAGATGGTCTTTACCTCAGCATGATAAAGGCCATCTAAGACAAACCTACAGCCAGTATCATATTAAATGGCCAAACACTGAAAGCCTTTACTTTAAAATCAGGCACAAGACAAGGATGTCCCCTGTCACTGCTCCCATTCCACAAAGTACTGGAAATACTAGCCAGAGCAATTAGACAATAGAGAGAAATAAAAGGAGTAAAAATAGCAAAAGAGGAAGTTAAATTATGATTATTTGCAGATGACATTATACTTTACATAGAAGACCTGCAGAACTCCATTGAAAAACTCCAAGATATAATAAATAAATTCAGCAATGTAGCTGGATACAAAGTCAATACTCAAAAATCAATAGCATTCCTATACACTAACCACAAAAATACTGAAAAAGAGGTAAGAGAAGCCACACACTTCACACTAGCATTCCAAAAAAAATGAAATACTTAGTAATTAATCTCATGAAAGAAGTAAAAGAGCTATACAAGGAAAATTATAATACCCTAAAAAAAGAAATCAAAGAGGACCTCAGAAAATGGAAAGACATCCCCTGCTCATAGATAGGAAGAACAAACATTGTGAAAATTGCCATTCTTTCAAAATTACTATAGAGGTTCAACACAATCCCAATCAAAATACCACTAAAATACCTCATAGATCTAGAGAAATCACTCCTAGAATTCATCTGGAACCTGAAGAGACCTAGAATAGCAAAGGTGATTCTAAGCAACAAAGGCAAGCAAGAGGCATCACAATCCCTGAATTGAAATTATACTACAAAGCTACAGTAATAAAATCAACATGGTACTGGAATAAAAACAGACCTGAAGATCAATGAAATAGATTGGAAGATAATACCACAACCACAAACTCACTCAACCACCTTATTTTTCATAACATTGCCAAACATATTCACTGGAAGAATGACAGTCTCTTCAACATATGGTGCTGGAAATATTGGCTACCCATATGCAGAAGACTAAAACTAGATCCATGCCTATCACCATGTACTAACTAATATCTAAATGGATCAAAGATCTAAATATTAAAACATAAACTCTAAATCTGTTGGAAAACAAAGTAGGTAAAAACGTCGAAGATATAGGGGTAGGTAGGGAATTCATGAACCAGAATAAAACTCCACGGGAAATACTTCCCAGAATCAATAACTAGGACAATATCTGATTAAAGAGTTTCTGCATGTCAAAAGAGATTTCCAGAAGAGTGAAAAGAAAACCCACAAATTGGGAAAAATCCTAATGGATTGTCCCTCAGACAGAGGACTTCTGTCTAGAACTTATAAAGAATTTAAAAAAATCAGACCCACGAAATTCAAAGACCCAATCCAAAAATGGGCATCTGAAATGAATACACAGTTCTCAGATGAAGAAATATGAAGAAATATGAATGGCAAATGAGTACATGAAAAAAATGTTCATCATCATTAGCCATTAGAAAAATGCAAATTAAAACCACACTGAGATTCCATCTCACCCAGGAACATAAAGTAATGCAATATTAAAAAAAAAACTAATTTGTAACTCTTCAAATAAAGCTGACTTCTTTTTTGCAAGATTGGTTGCTGTCTCCAGAAAAGTGAGCTGATTTCCAGGTAAATCTAAATTTAGATAAAGCAAGAAGTACAATGTCACCACCCAAGATTATTGTTTTAAATTTATAGTTTCACTGAAGTTGGTTAAACAGTCTCTTTCCTTTATTATGTCTTCTTTCTGTTCTTTCATTCACTAATTTATTCAAAAATAATTATCAAGCACTTATGGCTCGTTAGAGGTTGAGCTAGGTACTGGGAATACAAAAATACTTTGAGGGACAATAACAATAAGAAATAATCACATAGTATGTATTTTGAAATAAAAAGAAAAAAGTATATATATTTTGTCAAAAATTCATGTAAGAAAAAATGAATTTTTTTTGCAATTTTAGAATCCTAAGCTATTGACCCTAATTTTTTTGGTAACAGGGATCAAACTCCTAATCTCACATCTGGCAGGCAGGCATTTGTGCTGCTGAGCTAAACCTCTTCCCCTACTGATGCTAATTTCATTCATTTTTAGTTTATGGTTCCAAAAATAAGGACACACACACTCATGCATTTCGTATTATCTTTTTTATCAAAAAAATGTAATATACACTATAGAATATTTTTCTCATAGCTTCATATCAACTGCTGTTTAGTCATCCAATTGATTTTGGGTAGTATCACACATTAACACTAAATGCTTTATAAATAAAAATTTGATTTTCCAGGTTATTGGATTTTTAATAATATATAACAGACTATAGAATTTTAGTTCACTGAATCAATCACCTATTATTATTCACAAAAACAGCATTATTCAAAAAAGCTTTAAGAAAATACATGTCCATTTAAACATCATAAGAGAAAATTGTTTGTATGTGTCTGACTATATTGAATACCTTAAATTACATATACCCTATTTAATAAGTATGAATAAGAAATTAGAAAAAAGTTTAAAGTATGTGTTTTTTTCTTACTTATAGCGTGCATGGAATAAAAAGGAATAAAAAGGAAAAGAATAAAATAAAAGAAGATTATACTTCTGCAGATTAACTTCAATCTTTACCATAACCATTGAATGTCTTTCTTTAGTCTTTTGACACAGACCTTTGCACCCATCTACATCTGAAGACAGCCAGTGTGAACTTACCTTGTAAATCTTTTGCATATCACACATACAAAATACAAGTAAGTATACATCAGGGAAAGAAAAATTGTGTAAATATTTTAATACTAAATTTACTGAAACATCATGAGAATAATGCAAGTTATCTTTGGCCTCTACAGCTACAAGAGGTGACCAAAGTGGTTACCATTAGCTTTCAGACATTTACTGGTATGGTAAATGTTGCTTGGGTAATCTTAGCCATTGAGATTGATGAACATGAATTTTCAATTTCTTCTCTAAGGGCCAGCATCATAGTGATTGGGATTCTACATCTAGCTACCTGCTTACAATGGGACAGGGAGTTTACACCCAGCAACCTGCAGATATCCTGGATCACTTCTTGAGCCCTGCAGTGATTGAATGTCTTTGCCCAGTGACAAGAAACCACCAGGAAACTCTTGGTGAGTACTGCTGGGATTGGGATTCTGCATCTAGTGACCTTCCCATACCTGGACTAAGAATCTCTGTACAGCAACCTTCAGTGATCCAGGAGCCCTCAGTGAGGCCTGCAGGAATTGGTAACTCTTCCCAGCTACACAGTTATTGAGTAACCCTCAGTGAGGCCTGCAGGGATTGGGATTCTGCACCTAGTGACCTGACAAGTGAGAACAATCTATGAGTGCTGTGGGGAATGGGAATCTGCATCCAACAACCCACAGTCCTATAAGAATCTTCATTGAGGGCCATAAAGTCTGTGTCAAGCAACCCACAGTTATCTGGAAAAGCTTGTGACCCAGCAACCTGTCCACACATGGGAACCATCTCTGAAGACTATAGGGTTTGAGAGTGCATGCCTAGTGACTCATAATCATGGAGAAACCTATGGTGAGGCCCACAGGAAATGAAAAGTTGAACCCAGTGACCTACCCACACCCAGGAACCATAGATGAGGCTCAAAAGGACTGGGAAGCTGCACACAGTGACCTGCCCAAACCCAGGAACCATCTCTGAAACCCACAGGGAACAGGAGTACAGGCTCAGAGACTCACAGCAATCATCAACCCTCAGTGAAACCTGATGCCAAAAAGGTTGCCAACATAAGAAACAACTAGGACTTGACATTCAGCTGACTTGAAGGAGCACAGGAAAATGACAAAACAGAAGAACAAAATGGAAACTCAAACTACCAGTCCATCCAGATCAAGTACAGGAGACATAAACATGGATTAATTTGGAAATAACCCACCTGAAATCTCTGAAATGATAGCAAGGGAAGTAAGGAAACAACTCCAGGAAGCTGTAAAGGAAATCAGATCAGAAATAATCTCTCAGGTAAAAACAAAAATGATAAACATAATGAAAGAATTGATAAGTATATCCAAAGAAGACATAGATAGAAAAAAATAGAAGACATAGAAAAGTGATGGAAACTTTGAATAAATAATACTAGAAACAATTAAAATACATCAAAGAGCTTCAATGAGATATCCAGAAAATCAAAAATTCCATTTAAAGCTGCAAAATCACATAAATGAAATTTAATACAAACACTCAGACCTTGAAGAATTGTGTCTAGTGATCATAAAAGGAAAGATCTCTTAAAAATAACAAGGAAGCAGGAAATAACTATTCAATAGCTGCAAGATAGTACAAACAGAAAAAACATAAACATAACTGGTATGACTCAACAAAATGGAAACAATACAAATGAAATAAAAAGAATAATTGCAAAAACAAATGCAGAAAAATTCCAAAATATGGGAAAAGAATCAGACATGGAAGGCATTCAGCACTCAAATTAGTAATAACCAAAAAAACTGCACTTCACAATATAACAATGAAGATCCTAGAAATTCAGCACAAAAATACAATACTAAAAGCTGCTAGAGAAAAGAAATAAGTCACCTATAAAGGAAAGCCTATCAGAATCATGGCAGACTTCTCAACACATACCATGGTGTCAAGAAGATCATGGAATAAAGTATTTCAAGAACTGAAAGAAAACAACTTTCAACTTAAATTGATGTTTACTTCCACCACAAAGAACAATTGAACTTTATGACCACACAATGATACTGCAAAGAATACTGAAAAACATTCTAGAAAGAGATAAATATGACCACAATTCCAACAACAACATATAAAAAACCAACAAGAAGGAAAAGGGGATGAAAATAGGAAACCAACATCAGAAAGATAATGTGACAAAGATAATCCAATGCATATCAGTTATAACCATTAATGTAAATAGTCCCATTTCACCAATCAAAAGAAACAGACTGCAAAGTGGACCAAGAAACAAAATCCAAAAATATGTTGTAAGCAAAAAACATTTAACACAAAAAGAAATTTGTACACTGAAAGTCAAAGGATGTGAAACAATACTCCATGCAAGAGAAATCCAGAAAAAAGCAGTGGTAGCTATTCTGTCTGCAAACAATGGAAACTTCAAACCAAGACTGATCAAAAGAGATAAAGAACATCACTACATACTTGTTAGGGGAAATTTCAAGAAGAAACAATAACAATCATAAATATCTATTCATCTAACATAGGAGCATCCAACTACATAGGACAAATATTAATGGACATGTAATATCAAATAAGCAATAATACTTTTTTTTTATCGGTACCAGGGATCGAACTCACGACTGCCTGCTTGCAAGGCAGGCGCTTATGCCGCTGAGCTAAATCCCCAGCCCCGCAATAATACTTTTATAACAGGGGACATTAACTCACCATTGTCACAGAGAGAATGATGAACTAGACAACAAATCAGGTAAGGAATAACACAACTGAATGAAAACTCGGAACAAATGAACTTAGTAGATGTGTACAAAGGGTTCCACATGAAACATCAGAATACATTTCTTCTCAGATGCATTTGGGATTTTCTCTAAAACAGACCATATACTAATCCAGAGAAATTAGTACAGACACTGTGGAAATACAGAATATCATCAATATCTACTTTGAAAACCTTTACTGTCAAAAGATTGAAACCACAAAAGAAATGGACAGAGTTGTAGAAACATATAAATTACCAAAGCTGGATCAGCAAGATATAAAAATTCTGAATGATCCAATATCACTGAATGAAATTGAAAATATAATTTAAATCATGCCAACAAAGAAAAGCTCAGGTCCTGATGGATTCATAGTTGAATTCTACAAGAAATTTAGAGATTATTTAGTATAAATACTCCTCAAATTCTTCAGTGAAATTAAAAGGGAATCAATTTTCCTTAATTTGCTCTGGGAGGTAAATATTACCCTGATACCAAAACCAGAGAAACACCCAACCAAAAATGAAAATTACAATCTCTCTAATGGAAACACATGCAAAAATTCTCTATAAAATACTAGCAAGCCGAATGCAGCAAATCATTAAGAATATGATACACCATGACCAAATGGGATTCATCCCAGGAATGCAGGAATGTTTCAACATATGTAAATCAATAAATGTAATACATCATGTTAACAGAGCAAAAGACAGAAATCACATGGTCATTTCAGTAGATGCAGAAAAACCTTTTGATAAAGTCTGACACTGATCCATTGTAAAAACCCTAGAGAAAATCAGAATAGATGGTCTTTACCTCAATCTAATAAAAAGCCCATCTATGATAAACAAATAGCCAACATCACACTAAGTGGTCAAAAAATGAAAACTTTCACTCTAAAATCAGAAACAAGACAAGGTTGTCCACTATCACAACTCCTATTTAATATAGTAATAGAAATATTAGCCAGAGCATTTAGATAACAGAGATAAATTAGAGTAATAAAGATAGGAAAAGAAGTTAAATTATCATTATTCAAAGATGACATGAATCTCTGCACAGAAGACCCCCAAAATGCCACAAACAGACTTTTAGAATTAGTGATCAAATTTAGCAGCATAGCTGGGTACAAAGTCAATATTTAAAAGTCATTAACATTCCTGCACACAAACAATAAACTCACTGAGAGAAGTAGGTAAACCACATCCTTCACAATAGTATACACAAAAATGAAATACATAGGAATCAAATTAACAAGGGAAGTAAGAGACTTATACTTTGAAAATTACAGTACTTTGAAAAGAAAAATGGAAGAGGAATTCAGAAAATGAAAACACAGCTCTTCCTAGTTCAAGGATAGGAAGAAACAATTTTGTGAAAATAATCTTACTCGCAAAAATTTATACAGATTTAATGCAATTCCAATCAAATAGTACTAATGCACCTCACAGATTTAGAAAAAAATTCTTAAATTCCTATGGAACCATATGAAACCTCGAATAGCAAAGGCAATCCAGGACAACAAAAGCAAGGCATGAGGTATCACAATCCCAGGCTTAAAATTATACTACAAAGCTACTATAATAAAATCAGCATGGTGCTGACCCCCCAAAAGAAAAAAAAACAGACCTGAATGTCAGTGGAACAGAACAGAAAATACTGACACAAATACAAATACTCAGCCACCTTATCTTTGACAAAGGGGCCAAATGTGTTCACTGGAAGAAAGACAGCCTCTTTAATAAATGGTGTTATAAATAGTGACTTTCTAAATGCCAAAGACTTAAATTAGACCTATGCCTATCACTCTGCACTAAAATAATTTCAAAATATATCAATGATCTAAATATTAATATAGAACCACTAAATCTACTGGAAGACAAGATAGATAGAATCTCTAGGATATAGGGGTAGTTCAAGAGAGCATTAAGAAAAACCAAACTGCACAGTAAATACCTCAAAGAATCAACAACTAGGATTTCATCTTATTAAATAATTTTTGCACATTCAAAGAAATATCCAACAGAGTAAAAAGAAAACCTAAACATTGGGAAAAGATTTTAAGTTTCCTCAAGACAAAGGAATTTTATGTAGAATGTGTAAAGAATTGAAAAAATCGGGCCCCCTAAATTTAAAGACTCAAACCAAAAATGGGCATCTCAGATGAATACACAATTCTAAGATGAAAAACAAATGACAAATAAACATATCAAAAAATCCTCAATATCATTGGTCATTTGATAAATGCAAACTGAAACTACAGCAAGATATAGTCTTACTCCAGAAAGAATGGCTAAATTCAAGAAATTAACCAGTGACAAATGCTGAATGGATTGTGGTGAAAAAGGAACCCTTATCCATTGTTGGTTGGAGTGTAAACTGCCATAACCACTGTGGACATCAGTATGGAGATTCCTCAAAAAACTAGGATTATAGGTTTCATTTGACCCAGCTATTGGCCTTCTGTGGATTTTCGCAGCAGAACTGAAAACATCATACTACAGAAATATATATGCACCAAAGTTTATAGCTGCAAAATTTATAATAGCTAGATCTTGGAAACAACCCAAGTACCCTTCAACTGAAGAATGGATTTTAAAAATGTAGTACTTTTATGTAATGGAATACTACTCAGTCATAAAGAATGCTGACATCAAGGGTTTTATAGATGAATGTATGCAACTATAAACTATACTCACAAGTGAAATAGATCACATTATGGTGTAAACACCATATTGTCTCGTTAGTGAAATAAACTGAAAGGTTAAATATTATGGATTAAAAACTGATGATCAACTTAATGCCAACTGAACTAAATCAGTATGGTGCTGAGTGTAGATGTTCCACCTGAGGAAAGGTGCCAGCATAAATAGAGACATGGAGAAGGCATTGACACATTGTGGTTGCTGTTTGAGCCATTGGTTCTCCTGGAGGAGTTCATCATGACTAGCTTCTCTAGTGTGAGTTCGACCACTGTAATCAGATGAGCTTGGCACCTTGTTGGTGAGAGTGGCTGTGGTTCACTTTGGGGGAGCTCTGGTCTTTACACTGAGCATTGCTTCCTGGCTTAGGAGGAGAAGACATGTGCTATTTGATCTCCAGGGCAAACACATCATGCTGACTTTCTGGCGTGTACTCAACTGTTCTTATCATTGGAAGAGCTCAGCATCTCCCTGTCACTGGGGATGGCTGTGGTGCATTCCAGAACAACCCTGACCTTTATTATGAGCATGACTTCTCAGCCCCAGTGTAGAAACCTCAACCTACCAGCACAGTTACTTCACCCTGCTGGCATAGATTTCCTAGCTTCCATTGCTGACCTTTAGGCCTTCCCAGTTGCAGATCCATAAAACTAACAGGTGTGAGTCCTTCTCATGAGATCTAGACCTCTAATTGGATTCATGGGAAATATTGTCATGGTCTCCAGGTCTTCATCTGGACTCATGTAGGACATTGCTGAGGGATTCAGGCTCTTGGCTGAATTTTGTATGTCTTTAGTGTTGTGAATAGATTTCCTGCAATTTCTTATGCTACCTCCAGGTGATCATCATAAATAATATTATAAATTCTGTGTATGTTTCTAATTGTTCTCTGTACAACTCCTGACTATAACAGTAAATAATATACAAAAGGTACCATAAGTATAGTAAAAGGGAAAGAAACTCCTCAAAGGGAAATTATATTGTTTGATCAGTCTTGTATGCCTATATCTGGTAGCCTATATCTTGTATGCCTATATCTGGAAATTACTTTGGAGATAACAATATGCAATATAACAACCATTGATAAATACCTGTCAGCTTGTTTTGAAATTCTATGAAGCCATTTTGTTATCATTTTTTGATGGTTTGTTTGATTCTTCACCTTTCTGATTTTTTTCTCTTTAATTTAAAAAAATGGTAAACTTATAGAAAGTTGAGCATTTTTGAACTTGACTTATATTGTAACTAGTTATGAATGTTTAAAAACAAGGGCTGAAAATTCTTGAATTTCCCCCCAGAAAGTGGCATTATAAAGGCCTATTCATCATATTATATAAATGGAAAATGTAGGTTTTGAATACTGAACTTTCCTATAAATATAATGAAAATTAGAGCTATTTGTAGTAGCACTGTGAATTATTAGCTATGTTTCCTGAATGTTTGAGATTAATTAGGAGAAGAATTAAAGGTAGACATTTTTGCAAATTCCTCAAATCATAGTAAAACTTGATATGGTCTTCTAATAATTACTCTGAAATACACGGAAGAGATGTTTTTAGAGTAGGCTTATTCGTAAGTTATAAAAGAGTAGAAAACTGATTAATTCTGTAAACTATGATTTTTTCAGATTACGATTTATAAAGATTATTAATTTATAAATCATAAATAATCGATGATTTATAAAGATTATTTTCTATATGAATATGTTTGGAAATGTCTTCAATCCTCTTCTTTGAAATGATTTTTTAAGTTTTATTTTTGACATTTGTTAAAAGACATCCTGTTATACCTTTATTGTAAGTTCATTTTTTTTTATTTAAAAGAGAATAAAACAAAAGGGGGCAGTACAGAGCAGATCAGAAGAGGACAACATAGGCAACACAGTACATTAAGTCAACTGGACATCAACAGTATCTAACACCATATCTCTTACTCTGCTATAGTGGAGCATAGTTTCAATTACAATAATATCAAACATAACACAATAGTATAAAGCCATGCATAGAGTGAAAGAATTACAGGGCTTTCTGAACCAAATAACAGAAAATGATCAATGGGTATTATAATATCTCATTTTTTATAAAAAAGAAAAAAATTTGTTTGAACTATCACACATATACAAATTCCAATGAGACACAATGTGGTAGATAGAACCAATGGTAATAGAATAAAAAAAAGCATGGTAGGACTTCTAAGAAGGATAATATTAAATCAGCAATAGCTGTCATAATGTTTTCTTCAAAACAGCTGTTCATATCATCACGTATGATATAGTCAAACAAAAGAGGATAACACCATTCCAACTGATGATTTAAAACTTTGAAAGACTTCGAAGCTATGAGATGGGGCCTCATGCTTACCATAAAGT
>PVJX010048923.1:0-11229 GCA_004027295.1 Dolichotis patagonum
GGATGGAGATAGCATATCTCTCAGTGGACAAAAAGTGATGCTTAATATAACCACCCACTCTTCCCTGTAACAGGGCAAGAGGTCTCTCAAGTGCCAGCTCACTGTTAGGTTGGGTTACTATCTCAGTAGGCAGCTCTTCCTGGTGAGGAAGACTGCTGAGCTGTGTCCCTGAATGTATATCTACAGAAAAAGTACAGCAGATGTTAAGAGAACTGGAAACCCACAAGTTGGTGTAGGACATTCTCTTCCAGGGCACAGAATGAGGCTACATTACCACAATGATCAGACACTCCTTTTTAATCTGCTTTATCTGCTTGGAGTTTGATATGAACATTGATCTCTATGCTTGGCCTTGTCTCAGGCAGGAAATCAATAAGGTAGCACTATAACTGGGCTGGGAGACACTGGCTGATTCTGTGATAAAAGTGCATCAGTAAAAGAAACAGTGAACCCTTCAGAAAGTTGCTAAGCTAGTAAAAGGAAATATATGGGGAAATCTATGGCATCATGAAAACGAATGTTGGTACATTTGGAAGAGTCCAATATATGCGGAAATATGGACATTTCAATGTTTTGCTTTTGTTTTGAAAGGCTTTGAAACCACAACAGCAGTTTAGGTCACAAACAACACTTGATTCTAACAATCTCACTTGCCCAGCTGAGGAGAATTCCAGGGTATAAATTTAGGCAGGCTGGTTTCCTCCAATCTCTAGCATCTTGAGATGGAGCCAAGATCACCATCAAATATGAGTGATAGGGAAATCAGAGGCCACATGTAGAGAAAAATTGTTCATTCCTTGTTCATCTGGAAATAAAGAATGCATGTTGGCTTCAATAGACACTGAAACTGTATTAGCTTTCCATCACTGTGAGCAAATTACCTGAAATAAATCAATTAATGAAAGACGCACTATGGACTATGGCTCACTGTTTAAGAAATTTCTGTCTCTGGTTATGACTCTGTTGCTTCTGAGCCTGTGGTGAGGCAGAGAATCACGACAGAGAGCTTGTGGTGGAACTTACCTTTGGCAAACTGGAGACTGAAAGAAAGAGGAACAGGAATGCACTGAGGGCAAGCTGTAGTTACCAAAGTCACACCTTCATTACCCACCCCTCTTAAGCTAGGCCCTGTCACCTAAGTTTCTTTAACATCTCAATAATGCCATCAGACTACGATCTTATAAATGAATCAATACATTTTGATGAGGTCGGTTGATCTAGTCACCTTCTGAAAAGCCCACCTTCTGGACACACAGGAAGTTTGGGGAATATTTTAGAACTAACCCATAAGAGAGAAAGAATGTATTTGTTATGAATAAATTCTATTCATTTTAAGGATCTTTTCAGTGGTGCAGAGAGTTGTGGAAGTTGAGCCATCACAGGCAAAGAGCTATTTGAGCCACAAGGAAAAGCTTGACTCTTGATGGAGCCATGGGCAAAAGAAGCATGGACAAGATATTGGAAAGCTGATCGGGGGACAAGAATGTGGCAGGAAATATGAGACAAGCTACAAAATCTCCGTGCTGATTTGAGAGTGTCACCACTAGGAAATTAGCAAGGAAACCCTTTAACCAAAATATGTACTATGACTTATCTGGTAGTCGACAAATCAGTGTGTATTCAGAAACAAAGTAGACACAGAGAAACAAAGCTGAAATTAAAAGGTTGCTGAGGGCACAGATATGTCTGTAAAATTTAATACAATATATCAGAAAAAATAAAGCCATGTCCATCCTACCATTGTGACATGCTGGAGCCTTGTCTATGCTATATGGACAGAGATAACCGTGGAATCCACCAAAATTGGCAGATAGGTTACATAGGTCCAATACCCTTAAGGGGAGGAAGTATGTGCTAAAATCAGTAGCCTGATGCATGCCATCCCCTCTCATAAGTCATTCTACAATCTGTATTTTCCAACTTGAAAAATTAAGTCATATATGGTATTCCTCACAAGATATTTACTCAGAGCATTCACTTCAAAGGATATAATATGCATGTGTAAGACATAAAGCGCTATAGAGACTTCATCTCCACTACATCCAACAAGCAAAAGGGCTGGTGTAAAAAAAGTACTCAAAATATCATATAAAGGCACTTACCAGAAGCCGTAACATGAGTAGGTGAATGAAATTTTTATCACAAGCTCTTGAACTTACAAATGAAAGCTCAGTTGTCCCCTTGCCACATAGGACAGTCTAGGAAAGATAGACAAGCTCCCTCAAATATTAGGATATGGCAAAGAGAGGAAGACACAATCTTTGCTTAGCTGGCTCCTACTGAACATGTTATGGCAATGTGTTATGCTTCTAGAAACAACAAACAAAAAGACTATATTGAAGTGAAAATTCACATGGTTTATTCTACCAGGTTCTACAAAGGGACAGTAAGTCCTCACCTTGCTGGCCTGGACTCTCATCACGTTGCTAGACACTGGGCCTAAGGTAATTAAAGCCCAAAGATGAGAAAGACATTGGCCTCCTGCTCTGGCATATAACTTCTATATCATCTCTTCAGCCCAGATATATGCCCAGGAAACCACTATGGACACCTGCTGTTGAGATCACTTCTGACTGATCTACCAGTGTAATCCTTATTATAAGAGGAAGTCTGTGTTACGTGTACCACTAGACTTTTAACTTTATGCCCCTTTCTTCTAGTTGCTAATATATCAACAAACTGTATTACTCCATTGGGTTGTATTGTAATCCCAGATGGGAGATATATCACCTTGTTTTTTTTTTCTTTTTTTAAAGCTTGCTTGGTTCTTGAGCAGATGCTTCTATAACAGCAATCGATTGCTTGCCATGGTAGGTAAATCACTTTGCAAGGAATTTACTAGCCATGTTTCAGTGTTATAGCTTGGTAGGAAATAGTAAGTCACCTAATAGTGCTACAGACATCACACAGTGGGGCCTTCTTCAAGGCCTATCAATGGTACTTTATCCAACAAAGGAAACTGCTTCTTAATATGAATAGCCCCAAACTGAAAAAAGCTCAAAATAGTCAAAAACATAATTGCAAATGAGTTATCAAATATTCACACAAATCAGAAATAAACTTATATACATAATCCCAGGTTTTTACAAATTGCATCAATTTGCCCCTTTTGACTGTGAACACAAAAACAGCAGATAGGCAATTTTGAAGGCATTCAGTACCTGCTGAAAGTGCCTCTCTGCACCCAGAACATTGTAGCTGGCCTGCGGACCTCTGAACAACAGGTCGTTTCCTGTGCAGGTGACCACACATATACTGGGCGACCCCCAAATGAAGCACAACAGCTACATAATGCAAAATGGTGGCCCTGGCTGACCACCTAGCTAGAGCACTGGGCTCCTTAGGCACTGGGACAGGCCCTGAATGAACTGAGCACAGTTGTCAATGTTCCATATGTCGAGGCATATGAACGAAACCTGTCTTCCTTTCTCAAGTATAAAAATGTAATTGCCAACATACAGTAAAAGGAATTAACTAATTTCACCAGACGAGCTTCTAGCTACTACAGACAGGACGTTTTAACCTCAGAACTCAGAAACAGCCCTCACATAAAACAGTTTTAAAAATGGCCTTAGACAGCATAACGGACACAGGGCAAGATCAATACCAGCATCAAAACACAATGTTATCTTACAGATGAAAATGGAAATTCTAATATATATATATCTAATCGCAGATAAGTTCTCTAAGAAATTCCACCCATCATCAAAACAGTTGTGCAGCTGATTTAAAATTTTTAAGTGACAAAAATATTGTTAATCATCATTTGTTTGTTTTCTTTGCTCTGATTTTTCTCTATTTTTGTATGTATCTCTATTTTTGATGTGGACTCATCCTGCAAAGTGGTACCAAATTTGTGAGTAATGCCATTAAGTTCACTATAAAACATCTCAAAGCTTAGTGTAATGACACATATTCCAGTTACTCAGAAGTCTAAAGCAGAGGATTATGAGTTCCAGGCCAGTCTGGACAACATAGTCAAACTCTGTCTCAAAACAAACCATGCCTATATCTTATATAAGAACAACAACTTTGAAGATAACCATACTCAATATATTAAGCATTGTTGATCTTCTATTACTTTGCTTTGAAATTCTGTATCATCATTTTTATTCTTTTTTTCACTTTAAAATAAAATAAAAATAAATAGAAATAGATAGTTCTATCTATCACATTGTGTCTTATTGGAATTTGAATATGTGTGATAGTTCAAACAAATTTTATTTTTATCGAAAATGAGATATTATAGTACCCATTGATCATTTTCTGTTATTCGGTTCAGAAAGCCCTGTAATTCTTTCACTCTATGCATGGCTTTATACTATTGTGTTATGTTTGATATTATTGTATTTGAAACTATGCTGAACTATAGCAGAGTAAGTGATATGGTGTTAGTTACTGTTGACGTCCAATTGTCTTAATGTAAAGTACTGTGTTGCCTATGTTATCCTGTTCTGATCTGATCTGTACCGCCCTCTTTTGTTTTATTCTCTTTCAAATAAAAATTAAAAACAATAAATAAATAGAAATAAAAGAAAAGAATAGCAACAAAAGCTAGTAACTACCAAAGACTAGTGCAACAGATGGTATGTGTAAAACAGGAGACTAGTCACAAACAGTAGTGTGTTGTGAAAATATCTTCCAGAAAATGATTATGAATTGTGTTGTAGGATATAGCTAGTGACAGAAACTAGCTTTTACAACCTCCTCTCGCTTTAAGAATGTTGATTAGGTCTGGGGAGTTTAAAGCCGCCCTTTGAGTACAGAGTAAAACAGAATAAGAAAGTAACCGAATGACTTAACATGCCATCAACGAATGCTTCTCTTTTTTTCTTTTCCTTTTCATGGTCTGAGTTGGACAGATATACAGTGTAAACTTAGAAATGACTTTGTCTCGCTCTATCTCAAGACTGCCTTTCCTTTAAGCTTACCCCCAGTAACTCTGAGCACTTACCTATCTGTAGTTGTCTGCCTTTTTCTCTGAGTTTGGCCACACGTGACAAATGGTAGTGCTTGGATCCAACAAATAGAATTTAGATCTTCTAAGTATGGGTAACTAGACAAAGCAGGAACTCAGTATTTTAACCATAATATCTTTTTTTTTAATGTCTGAAAATGCTTTTTTCAATTTTAAAAACCAAAACAGAAAAAAAGATAGAAATGATACAGAATTTCAAAAAAATAGTAGGAAATGAACACTAGTTAATTTATTACATATTTGTTATCTTAGAAGTAGTTGTTCAGGTTACAAGATCTAGGCATAAAAAATAATCAATCAATGACAGCACAAACTGATCTTTTTGATGAACTAACAGATTAGTAGTATAGTTATCTTGCACACGTATACATACGTTTATATGTGTATTCCTACATACATATAACCATAATATCTTAATACCATGACAATTCCACAATTGACCCACAATTTAAACTTTCAAGTTTTATTTATGTTAAAAATATAGTTACTATAACACTTTCAAATAGTGATTCTGTTGTAGCTGTTTATGATCATATTGCATATGAATTCCAATAATTTAAGATCTTAAGGTTAGTATTTTCTCCATCCCTATTGGTTTGGAATAAATTTCCAGCAGAACCAGAGAAAACAATTTAGATTTTAAACTGGAAAGTCCTAAAACAGGGTTTGGTCTTGGTAAATGCAGAACACTGAGTTCATAAATGATAGAACCATACTCTCAGCCAGTAGCTTCTTAGCGCAGCATGTTCTGAGACAGTAACCAGTTGGCTCTATTTAAATAAGTTAAAAATAGACTAACCAGCAGTTAAGGTTTTAAACACAGCAAAAAGCAGAGAGGACAAGGTTTATTCTTTGATCTCCAAAGGTTTGCTTCATTGAGTCTGATAATGATACATGACGTGAAGAATGTTAGCTGCACTCTGGTCTCACATTACCTGGGTTTTACTTAGTCATCAGTGTAATTTATCTAAGAGCAACGTGACTCTAAAAAAAGAGCTCAGCTTGAAGTCTTCTAGCTTACACAGCAGGACTTTCTAGAAATTTTACTGCTGGTAAGGAAACTTATTTATGGAATCAGGGATCCTTGTTAACATTTTGACTATGTTGGCTTGCAAGCAAGAAACTTTTTATTTTCTTTATTTCTGCTGCTAGATTGGTCCTATTTCCAAGAACCTGGCCTGTGTACAGTATTAAATATTGCTTTTGTCAAGTTACTAAAGTAGAATGAATATATGTGTGTGTGTATGTATATTTTCTACTTTTTTAAGACAAGTATTTTTTGAAGATATTTATAGGTAGTTAGTAAAAGTAAATTCTATGAAGAATGTGTGTTGTTTATTTAATATGGTCTGTGAGAATGCCTATGCTGAAATATAAGAAACTTGGTAATCATACACAAGTCAGTTTTACCAAATCTGGATAAGTTTTAATGAATTGGAAAAGCATCAGTAAACACTATGTGAATAAGAATATTTTAATTGTCTATAAATGAAGAAAAAATATAATTTCAATATAAACTAATAGGATCTTTTTAAAATATTGTATGATTAATGCTGCATATATTAATCTCAGGTATTTGCTAAAAGAGCTCCTGGATTCACTTAGCTCCCCTCTGATTAAACAGAGAATAAATGACATACACTGCATAATAGATGTACCCGGATAATTATCTTAGTCAGTTAAGAACAGCTGGACGTGATGGTGGATGCCTGTATCCCAGCACTCTGTACACTAAGGCAGGAGACTGCCACAAATTCAAGGTGAGCCTGGGCTACATACATAGTGAGTTCAAGAACAGCTTGAACTTCCTAGAAAGAGTCTTGTCTCAAAACAAAACTGGAAAATAAAATGGGGAGAAGATTCAGTAATAACTATACAACAGATGTACAAATAAGGGAACCAAATTGAAAATGAAAATAATCCTTTGGTCTTCAGCCTGTAATCTTCAATCATCTATCTATACATTCACCCGCTGATAAGTAAATATTGGCTTTAAACACAAATTATAAGCCATCCACTACCAATAAATATAGAGACTCACAGTTTAGTGAAACCAAATACACAAAAACAAGTAAGTTACACCACAACTGAAGATATACCATCATAGTTGTTAATATAAAGAACACAACAGTTGTGTAGTTGAAGACTTTCTTTCTTTGGATGCACTATTTGAGTTTGGTATTAAAGAATAAGCAGAAGCTTTCCAGGAGGAAAAAGAGGATAAAGATAGTCTGTGTAATCATATCAGCATGTAAAAAGGCTCAGAGTTGAAGATTAAAATATCATTGAAATATTCATATAAAAGGGAAAGTGAAATAGAAAATTAGATGCACAGGATTTTGTTGATTGAGTTCCTACATATTATGTGCTAGAATTTTTGAAAATTTTAAATATTTTAAAACACAGGTAATATGCAATTAAGTAGTTTACGATTTGATTTCACAAGACTTGCAAGGTATTTTCCTTGTTTTTGTGGTTTTGTTTTCTTCTCCTTCTTTTTTGAGACAGGGTCTTGCATATAGTTTAGGCTAGCCTTGAACTCACCGTGTAGTCCAGGCTGGCCTTAAGCTCTTGGCAATCCTCCTGCCTCAACTTCTAGAGTGCTGAGATCATATGCATATAGACACATAGCTGTCTTGTATTTTCATTGATTGAAATCCTTTTAGATTGTGTTTCTGCATAGTATGTTTTCTTCTGTGTGTTTTGCAAGTTGCATTAAATATGCTTACCTACATTTTACTTGTGACAAAGATATTCTAAACTTTTAGTCATAAGCTAATTCTAATAACATCTTGAAACTCTTCAGCACTTCAAATTATTTTTTCATAGAACTTACTTCAGATGTATCTCCCTACATACCAGGAAAGCATTCTGTGAAATATGTGGCATTCATAACCATAAGCAATTTAACCAATGTCACAAAAGAAAATCAATATCCAAAATGTAGAACCTATTGTCTTATACCTTACTACCTTTTAAATCAATTCCTTAATACAATCTCTATTTTTAAACCACATACAATTGACTTTCTTGTTTAATTTTCCAACTTTATGTCTCAAAGACTAATAAATTTAATATAATCAAATACAAATTGAAGTTAATACAATTTTTATATAACTAATTGATACTGGATGAAAAAAGTCATTTATTCTGATGAAAAAGAATCATCCTAAATATTCTGCTCTATAAAGTGCTTCACACATTTGGTTGTTCAATGATTTCAAAGTAGAATAAAAATTACTATCATTGTTGAAAGAATTATATGTACTTGAAAAAAAGCATAAACCATCATTCAAATGAAAACAGTATGAAGGTGATAATATTCATAGAGTTTTACTCTTGTTACTTTTTATTAAGCGTGTCACTGAACTTGGGTATAAACTTCAATAAAGGTTATAAGGTCAGTAAACTTGAACATTGTACTAAATGTACACCATTCTAATGCTCAAATTTTTTGCGCAGACATAGCACCTAGCACTGATCTGTTTAAATAAAGACCAGTTATTGGAAGAATAAGACTAATGTCGGATCAAACACTGCTCTGTGTGGAAATACGGTTTAGGATAGCCAAAGAGCTCCATGTGGTAGCTTGCACTTGTATTCCCAGCACTCAGGAGGCTGAGGAGTTCAGTTCACTGGCCTTGAATTCAGTATGGAGCTCAGGCTGGCCTCAAACTCATGAACTGCATAGGGAGACCCTGTCTCAAAAAGAATAAATAACAATAAAATTAAAAAAAAATAAAGGAATAAATTTTGTCATCATATAATTTTTAGAATGTCTAAAACTTTAGCACTGGAAATGTATGACCAGTTTTGAAAGATCATTATCCTCATAGCCTGATTCTATCTTTCATCTTGCTTCCATATATTTTTAGAATTTTTTTACTTTGACTATTATAGACAATATACCACATCTTGACAATAAGACAAATCTGCTTTCTTTTCAAAATTCCACCCAGGAATGAACCAATACCAGCATTTCTTTATATTTTTATTTTCAATACAGATGAGATGCTACAGTTTCAAGAGAAAAATCAGGAAACAACAAAACAAAACTGATATAATCTGGAAAATATTACTGCCTTCTAAATATTTTTCTTTACTGTCAAATTTATTTAAAATATATTTTGCAATTATTGTCTCTCTTTATCTCTCAACAATCAAAAATTGAATCAAGTGACTCATCTGAGTATTCTAATTAAAGTGTTCAGTTGCAACTTATTTTAGAAAATTGGAGGAAAAAATTTTTAAGATATATTTTACTTCATCTCAATAATGTTCAGTAGATATTGTCACACTATAATAATTTTCACAGTCTATTATGTAACATTTAAAAAGGATGAGACTTTGAAGTGTGACTCAGTAATAGAGTCCATACCAAACATACTTACTGTCCTATGTTCAAACTCTAATACCTTAAAAACAATAAAATAATGAAGTGTATCTTCCAAAAATGTTAACCCAGTTTGCTAGTTTGTTCAATCCTATTCCATAAGAATGTTTAAGGTAAAAAGAGTAATTTCTTGAAAAAGCAAAAGAAAAAAGGTTTAATGTTTAAATTATCTATTTCTCTGATACTGAAATTTTCTGTTTTACATAAATTGAAACCTTTATATTAATAATCATCTTACATTCATACTAACTTCTCATTCAACTTTGCATTCTTTTATTAATATTATTTGGTTTTCCTAGAGTTCCATATATTACCTGCCTAATAGTCAATGAATAGAATCTTTCTTTATCTTACTTTTGCCTTTATTCTCTGATTATTTTTGCAGCAGTTTCTTGCATTTATCACACCACATAATGTTTATGTAATACTTTTTAATCTATGTGTTATGCTTGATACATTATGTCAAATTTAGCAGTTTAGAAGTTTAACCGAGAGACTCAGCAGGGAGCCAGGATCTTCACTTTGTAAATATCCTCAGCCTGTGCAAGAGGAGGGCACAGAGGTAGTGTGATTGCTACACATGCCTTGGGGTGGGGAACTGGTAGCCTGTATGCAATAAGGGTGGAGAAGAGGCTTGTTCTCCTCTTTTGTTCTGACTGCTTTTGCTGGCTGCTGCCTTGAAGTGTTGCTCTGGTGCCATGCCACCCTGCCTTGGAGCCAACTGATTATGGACTGAATCCTCCACAGTGAGCTAAATAAACCTTTCCTTCCTTCCTTTTGAGTGTCAGGTAATTTGTATCAGCAATGAGAAAAAAGTAAGCAAGACAGAATTTGGTATCAGGAGTGGGATCATTCCTATGACTATTCTTGACCATGTGGATCAAGAGCCTTTGGAAATGGTGTATGGGATGAGTTTGGAAAGGTGCAGAGATGTTGCCTGAAGTAGTAGAGCTGGAATGCCTTAGGTTGTTCTGTACAGGAGATTTTGGTCAGAGCTCAAAAGACCAGAAAGCTGACAGAAATCCTGCTGGAAAAGACCAGGCTCAGGAGGTTTCTGCTGGAAAGGACTTCACTGGGTGCTGGACTCCAGATGATGCATGTCATGGCTTGCCAAACATTTATATTTTACTTATGTCCAGAGATTTTGTCTGAGTCTGAGATAAAGGGCAGTGGACTAATAACTCTAGCAGAAGAAATTCTAAGGCAGTTGAATGTTGAGGTGGTGGCGTGGCTATTGTTGGGTTTTTTAAAAACCAGATCTATGTTGAGAATCAAGCGCAAAGAGCCCATCAGGATGATTTAAAAAATTGTGGCTGCTGGTTGTCTCTTGTTGCTTTTGCCACAGAACAAAAGAGGAGAACACAGATTCTCCTCTCTGACACCATGCTGTCTGGGAGCCAGCCACTTATAGACTGAAACCTCTGTAAACTAGTCTCAATTTTGTTATCTTAAAAAACTACTGTTGGGCTGCTCAGGAGAGCTTGGCCTGCCCTTCACACACAGGGAACTTTGCAGGATGGCAGCTGAGAGCTGGGGCTGCTCAGGAGAGCTAGGCCCACCCTTCACCCACAGGGAATAATGCAGGGGGACCAGAGGCGGAAGGCCTGAGGTGCCTGAGGTGCCTGAGTCTGTCACTGCTGGGCCCACCCTTCCTCCAGTAACATCTAGGAAGTCTGCCACAGGCCTGAGCTGCCTGGGAACACATCTGCTGGACCCACCCATCCACCAGGAACATTGGACTGCAGTGGACTACCATGCTGGCTTGATGAGAGGCTCAGGAACGCCTCATCTCATCATCCTTCAGTCAGTGCAGTGAGTTTGCCCCCATAAAATAGAGGTCTGCAGTAGGTAAATTGGG
>PVJX010048924.1:0-11316 GCA_004027295.1 Dolichotis patagonum
AGGAAGAGGGAGACCTTGTCTGAATCAGTCCCTGTGATCTTTTCCCTTTGTGTCATTTGACGCATATTTATTGAACATATTCTCTAAGGCCAGGCCTTGTCCTAGATGTTGGGAATATAAATATGCCCCTGTTCTGTAAGATTTTAAAGATTATTCAAGGAGACCGAAATAAACCACATTTTAGCAGACTGAGCCAGCTAGAGGTCTGTGGGGTTGGGAAGAAATCGCCCTCTGCAAGCACGGATAATGGCAGCTGTGTGTTTCACGTTGGCAGTTTACAAAGTGTACACACAGCTCTTAACCATTTCCTTCACTGAGGACCCTGGGAGGCAGAAATAATTATGCACATCTCATGGGTGAGGGAACCACACTGAGCGTCACAGGGTCAGTGAGAGCTGTATCTGTGGAGCCAGAGCTGATCTGGGAGATCAGCTTGTCTGTCTGTCACTTGAGACTGGCTGAGTTTGAGTAGTACTGTTCCCTCCCTGAGCATAATGTCTTCATCTGCAGCGTAATGAAAGCCTCAAGATCTCGGCCTGCCCTGATGTTTGCAGGATGAGGAGGGGTAGAAGTGAAGATTTATGATTGAGCTGGGGGCTCTGGGATTAGAACTGGTTGGATGATTGACCTTGGCCAGGTC
The DNA here is from genome assembly GCA_004027295.1 of Dolichotis patagonum. Taxonomy (NCBI): domain Eukaryota; kingdom Metazoa; phylum Chordata; class Mammalia; order Rodentia; family Caviidae; genus Dolichotis; species Dolichotis patagonum. Next base: position 641 of record PVJX010048924.1, read on the forward strand.
AAATAGCCTCAAATGTGATCCTGTGACAAAGAGGAAACCTTAGTAAATTCCACCTGGCAGAGGTATTATAAGGATTAAGTGCAATAACACATTTGAATGAATGCATTGTTGTACAAAGACTTACATGTCGGTAAATGACAGCAATAGTTATTATTGATCTAAAAGCCAGTGTTGGGCCTCTTTTTATTCCAGCACTTGTTTACAGCAAAGTCCCATTCTGGCCTCTCAGAAAAACAGGTCTTCTTTTGTAAAGTTGCAACAGAACTGTGTTCAAATACTTTTTGAAAATCAGAGGTCACCTGGGTAGAGAGAAAAGATAGCATCTTACATAAAATTCCAGTTTTGCTTCTTCCGAGCCATGTGGCCTACACAAGTCCCTTTACCTCCTCCAACTCAGTCTTCCCCTGCACAAAGTGGAGGTGAATTCCTTTCTGCAGGTTGCTCCAAGGCCTGAATGAGACAATGATTGCAATGCTTCCAGAACAGCGCCTGAAACACAACAGGGATGTGGGAAAATGCCAGTGATGGGTCAGGTCTGTGCTGGGAGCACCTGGCTGTGTTTTTGGTTATTTCACTCTGAGGTCTGTGCTCTTCACTCCCAGGTCTCCAGACCACTGAAGATGCCAAGTTTTATGCCCTTTCAACCAGGTTTAAGCCATTCAGCAATGAGAATGAGACCTTGGTGGTTCAGTTTTCAGTCAAACACGAGCAAGGCATCGATTGTGGTGGCGGATATGTGAAACTCTTTCCTGCCACCCTGAACCAGGAAGATATGCATTCAGAATCCGAGTATTACATCATGTTTGGTAAGAACTCCCAAAGTCACTGGCAGTCCTGCCAGGTTCTGGTAAGAGCCACTGCACTTGTTGAAAAGTTTTAGATTGACTCGGAACACAAAACTTCTAACGTGATGTCTCCCCAACTCCTATATGGTAGAACTCTTCAAAAACCTAAAACAAAACAAAAAAACAAAGCAAAAACCTGTAAACATAAACAATACTAGCAGATCCAAGCTGGGGGGGGGTGGTACGTGCCTGTAAAGCCAACACTTGGAAGGCTGAAGCCGGAAGATCACTGTGAGTTCAAGGCTGGCTTGAGCTTCATAGTGAGACCCTGTCTCAAGTGTGTTTATATATGTATATACTTTGTGACTTGTGAAAACTGGGAGGAACTACAGATCAGAGCCTCTGACCCCAAAAGGCTTTATCCGCCACCGTTCAGGAATAGGCTTCATCCTAATTTTCAGCCTCAGCTTCCATGTTACTCTTGCTGACTTCCTCGAGCACACATGTATGCACATGTGCAGTGTGCTCTAATAAGGGGAACAGGTCCTGTTACCACTTCTCTGCTTGCATTTTAGCTTCATTATCCTGACCTTTTGTATACTTCGCTTCCTTTGGCCTCATCACACCCCCTACCTCCTTCTCTCCCTATTAAAACCAAACCCATCCTTCAAAGAGCAGTTAATATGTCTTCCCCAAAGCCCACAACTGAATTGAATCATGGCATCTTTTGTAATTTCATAGTATTTCTTCAATATCTTTTTAAAAGTATGTCTTTCATTCTTCCTTTTTAAAGACTATTACCAGGCATGGTGGGGCATGCCTATAATCCCAGCATTTAGCAGGCTGAAGCAGGAGAATCACTGTGACCTCCAGGCCAGTCTGGGCTGAATAGTGAGTTCAAGGCCAGCCTGAACTGCGTAGTGAGACCCTGTCTCAAAAAGACACAAAAAAAGTTGTATTGGCTGAACTAAAAGTCCACTTCTTTCCTGCTGCCATCTTTTTAGGAATCTTTCTTCCTGGTTTCCATAACCACTCCTCTTCCTCACTCCATGCCCCAGGGGCACTAGCCCCAATGTTGCTAGTGCTGAGCACAGCACTGCACCTTTTGTCTCCATGTCCTGCCTTCACCTTTGTAAATAATCCTTTTATTAAATCCTTCTCAAATTATCCTCACTTTGAGTTATATTTTGCTGGGAACACTGATTAATATACAGGCTGGATTTGCCTTGGGTGTTGGCCTGTGACTGGACAAGCTGCCTGAAATTGCTATGAAATCATAGCAATTTTTGCTATGATTTAATTTCCAGGCCCTGACATCTGTGGCTTTGGCAATAACGTCGTGCAGGTCATCCTTCAGTACCAAGGGAAATACCATGCGAACAACAAGACCATCAAGTGCAGGGTGAGTGTGCCACTGGCCCTGCATGGGAAGAAGAATAAGCATTTCATATATGTTTTTGCACTGAATCCTTATACAAACTCTACAAACTAAATGCTGTCATCTCAGTTATACAATTAGAAACTAGACCTAGTGAAGTGCTATAAGAAATTCACAGAGCAGTTGATCCAAAAGTTGAAGATGTCATATAAATTCTCAGTGTTTGGCGTAGCTCAGTTCTTTCCTGCTAGACACTGGAAGGGATGAGGGAGGTGAGGAGTGCTAGGCTTAGAAACGTGGGGTGGGTTTATCTTCATAACAGGTTAAGGCCAGGCATGTTGTCACACACCTGTAATCCCACCACTCAAGGGAGACTGAGGCAAGAGGATCATTTTGAGTTCGAGGCCACGCTAGGCTACATAGTGAGTTCCAAGCCAGCCTGAACTGCATAGTGACACCCTGTCACAATCAAAGAAAGTAACATCAGATTAGAGACCCTAGGTCCCAAGAGGAGAGCAGTGAATTCATTAGCAATCCAAAGGCCTTACCAAATGGTAACTCCATGCTGGGTCTTGGGCTAGAGACAGAGAGCCAAATATGGCCCCTGAATGAACAGAACTCATAGTCGAGTGAATGCGAGAGTCAAGCAAAAGAAAGGGACCCCCACACCAGCAGAGTCTGTGCGAGTACAGAGGAGGCACCCACCCAACTCGGAGGCTTAGGCAATGACTTTTAGAGAAAGTTTCCCTTGGGTTGAGTTTTGAAAGAGGAGTAGGACTTGGTCTTAAGGAGGGTGTGACAATTTTACGGAGAATTCAATTCTTTTAAGAGATAAAGGTGCGAGAAAAGCTAAGGACTCTTGAGATGGAGTGGAATTGTGACAGGATGGGCACATGGAGCACAGAGAGGAGGTGGGCAGTGCATCTAGAGAAGCCCACGGAGCCTGAGCCACCGCAGGATTTGTGCTCAGGCTCAAGGCCTTTCTGCACAGGACAGTGCAGGGACTGCGTGTGGATGGGCTCCCTGAGGTCCTCTGGGACTGGCCTCGCACTGGAAGCTATGGCCACAATGCAATCATAAATGACACCTGCTGTTGAGCTCACAATCTCATGGGACAGTGAGAATAAAAGCCAAGGTGGAGAATGTTTGAGTGGCCACGGAGGTGGGGGAGATGGGAGTCAGGGGAGACCAGAGGAATAGGTTTTAGGAGAACAAAACCCAGAATCTCTGTAGGATTAACCAGAGAAAGGGGAGGAAGAATGTGGTAAAAACAATGTTTGTCTATTTTTTTTTTTGAGACAAAGTTTCACTGTATAGTTTAAACTGGCTTTGAACTCAATTTGTAGCCCAAGCTGGTCTCAAACTTGCAGCAATCTTTTTGCCTCAGCATCCCAAGTGCTGGGATTACAGGTGTGCACCACCATGCCTGGTCATGTTTGTGAATATGCATTCTGGGAAATAATTAATGCTTGAGATCTATGGTGTCCAATACAGAACTGAAATATCTGCCCTACTTCCTTTATAGATCGATAAAGACACTCATCTATACACACTGGTCATTCACCCCAATGCTACTTATGCGGTCAAAATTGACAACGAGCAAGTGACAACTGGGGAACTGGAGGATGACTGGCCCTTCTTGCCTCCTAGGAAAATAAAAGACCCCTATGCCAGGAAACCAAGGAAATGGGATGAGCGTCTTCAAATAGAGGATCCTGAAGATAAGAAACCCGAGGTTAGAGAGTGTTTAGCTGGGGAGGAGGTGGGATCTCAGCTCTAGGGGTAAGAGGAAGAGGCTAGAAACAATGGGCTGGGGTCTGAATCACTGGCAGAGAAGGCCTGCTAAAACCCGCATGCAGAGACTTAAGGCAAGAGAGCAGCTTCACTTTTGTTGAGGAGCAATTGATCCTTCTGATGACCTTTGCAAGCACTGCAGTGGGACTTCTCTTTTATAAATAAGGAAATTTAAAATTCAGAAAATAAAGTGATGAAAGGAAGAAAGAAAGAAAGAAAGAAAGAAAGAAAGAAAGAAAGAAAGAAAAGAAGAGAAAGAACATGGCTGTCATCCCAGTACTTGGAAAGCTGAGGCAGGAGGATCACCACAGGTTCAAGGCCAACCTGGGGTATATAGTGAGTTCAAGGCCAGCCTGGACTATACAGCAAGATCCTGTCTAATAATGAGAAGAAGAAGAAGAGGAAGAGGAAGAGGAAGAAGAAGAAGAAGAAGAAGAAGAAGAAGAAGAAGAAGAAGAAGAAGAAGAAGAAGAAAGTGATTGGTCTATGGCCCAAGCATACACATTTAGGAACCAAGATTTGAACCTACATCTCTTTAGCTGTAAAGTTATTGATATGGCAAATATGCGGTGCATATCAATTGCTTCGTTTCCATTCTAGAAAACTGCTCTGGATACAGCTGTGAGTAAGGCAGTCTTTGCCCTCAGGGACTCAGAGTGCAGTTGGGGAAGACAAGCAAGAAAACAAAGATAACCCTTTGATTTGTCTGGTGCTGAAAGCCAGGGAAATCAAAACCTGGAGAACCCAAATCCAAACTGGGTAGGTTTTAGGTGGTGATGTAGGAAAGAAGAAACAATGCTTAAGTGATTTGGATTACCCTAGGAATTGGGAGGCTCTTACACAGGGATTATTATAATACCTATGTATTAATGTGGTGAAGATTAAATGAGCTAGTATAATTGCAACAGTTCCTTAGGTCACAAACTTAATTCTTTCCATGATTTGGTTGCAACTGAATTGCAAGCATAAGTATGCCTGTATACAATATAGTGCCAGGTATATAGCAAGTTCCTTTTTTTGTTGTTTATTTTGTTTTTTTGAGACAGGGTCTCGCTATGCAGTTCAAGCTGACCTTGTGCTCACTTTGTAACTGAGGCTGGTCTTGAATTTGCAACAATCCTCCTGCAGTGTGTAGCCTCCTGAATGCTGGGATTATAGGCATGTGCCACCAAACTTGGCTATAGCAAGTTCTTAACATATGACATGTATATGATGATAATTTACTGGGTTTCAAATAAAACACTCATCACAGCAAGAAAAATGGAAACTGGGTTAAGGGAAGACATTTTGAAGCAAAGACAATGATATGCGGAAAATAACCTGGTCATACAAAGAACTGAAAGCAGCGGTTCAATGATTTGGTAGCATAAAGTTCAAGATGAGGCATGGCAGAAGAGATTAGAAAAGTCTGTTGGAAGCAAACTGTGAGGGTCTTACCTATCCTGCTGTTACTCCCGAGGTTGGAGCAGGGTCAGCCTGGTACAATGGAGATAGGGGGCTCAGGCCGGGCAGCATGGGAAACAGTAGCTGGTCCAGTTCTAAAGATGGGCCTGCAGAGTGGCAGGCGGTAGCCCAGCCTTGTGTGGAGACCGTCAGCAAATGTCTCATTTCCCGGACAGGGAAGCATGGTCTAGGAGTAAAAGCAGATGTCGAGACCTCCAGCACCATAGAGAAATAAAGGATCCTGACGGACCCTGCAGGCAAGCTCAGACAGCGACGTCAATCATAGACCCTCCTTTCTGGTGCTGACTGTGCACCTTATGCAGTTAGGGCTGGTTCCAGCAGACTGAAGAATCTAGTGAGCTGGGTAGGGTTGTTTCCTGTGACAGGCAGGTAGCATCCTACCCCAGGTGTTAAGGTCTTGATAGAACCTTGCCTCAAGACTCTGTCTCGGGAGTGTCAACACCTCTTGATACCCTTACACTGGCAGTTAAATTTCATTAGGAACAAACCACATCCAAACCACAGCAGGATACATGACTGGAGGAAGGTTGAGTTCAGAGACAGGGGACATTGCTAGTTTATTTGAGCTTCAAGTTGGGGTGATACTGAGCCCACAGTGGAACAGAATCACCCAGAGGCTGTTTCTCACTGTGATGGGGCTTTGTAAAGTCCTCACCTGGGCTCTCACACAGATATGCAGGAGGGTAGTGGGGGTCCACAGTCAGCTCCCCTCTGACTGCATTTCATCCCAGACCACACATTCATCCTCATGAAGGGACATGTCGTTTCAGGACTGGGAGGACTTTGAGTTCATCCCAGACCCAGATGCCAAAAAGCCGGCCGACTGGAATGAGGCAATAGATGGAGAGTGGGAAGGACCGCTGATTCCAAACCTGAAGTATAAGGTGAGGGGGGGGGTCTCTCTTTCCAGCAGGTGTGAGAAATAAAACAAAAGTGAGATAGAGCCCATTGTAAAAAACAAACAACAAACAGTAATTCTAGGACTCTGCAGTCATGTTCCCTTTCTGTCACATCCCAACCGTGACCTGCCCTGAGCTGTCTGGCTATACCTACTTGGGAGGTCAAGTCAGTGCTGAGAGGCTGCAGTAAAGTTCAGGCCGCTCTTGGTAAGGGGTTTGAGCAGAGCAGTGGGCAACTGCCACTGAAAGCAATGCAGTCTGTGCAGGAAATGAGCCTGAGGTCAGGAGCTGAATGAAAGTCTTGGAAATGGGATGGAGAGGAAGGGAAAGGCCGTGCACGAATCCAAGTTGTTGGAGGAGAGGGCAGAGTTGTTAGTGTTCTTAAATGCTGACTGCTGACCTCACGTCAACAGTAAGAACCAAACCAGAGCAGGGCGCACACTTGCGTTGGCAGCACTCTGGGAGCCTGAGGATTACAAATTCAAGCCCAGATTGGGCAACTTGGTAACTTAGAAAGATCTGGTTTAAAACAAATAAATAAATAAGAAGAAGAACTAAAGGAATCAGTTGACAAGTAGTCCAGCAATTGAGATAAGCATTTTCTTTCTTTTTTTTTAATAGTATATACATTGTTTATTGTGGTAAATTTTCCCAAATACCCATGGCTATACATTTTTAATTTCCTCAGGATAACTGAAGCTTTCGTTTACAAAATCATTAATGAAAGCATAAGCCCTTTATGCTTTTCAACTTGACAAGAGCAACACCTTAAAGTTTAGAAATATAGGACATCCTATTTCTATTTCCCAAAGCGGATTTGAATTTTCTATTTCTAATATCATTTTTAATATTAAAGTTTTATTATATTACATAAACCAAAACTATAATTTATAAATAGAACTGTGTTACGCACACATAATGGCTGCTTCATTTGGCAGTATAAAATTTCAGCCTCACACCCCACTCGGGGACAACTCTGAAGGTGCATCTCGGTTTCAGAGTCCTCCATAGAACTGGCTAAATCATCTGTTGTGGCCATGTGACAGCCTGATTTCCTCCCTGAACACAAACAGATGTTGGGCAATCCGCTTGCTTTGCTGCCTGAGATAAGCATTTTCTTTGGCCACAGTTTCCTGTACCACATACCGGACAGAGAATGATCCCAAGTGCCAGCTACTTAGATTTTGTCATCTGAGAAGCTAGATTTTTTTTAACTTGATATATCTGCTTCTGCCGAAATGGGGCCAGGCCCAAGCTCAGAACTATAGCTGCCGTGTCACTTGCTTCCCTTTAGAAAGAGGAACTTGGAAGAGTTTCAGGCATTAACTCAAAAGAAAGAGAAACAAGCTCCAGGAATTCTGCTTTGTATCTTTATGTCTAACGGACAGTTGCTTTCGTAAATTGGCCTTTTTTTTTTTTTTTAATTTCATGAGGGCAGAAGAATGGAAAGATGGTATTGACATGACTCTTCTTTGGCTCTTTACTTAGGGACAATGGAAACCTCGGATCATTGACAATCCCAATTACCAGGGGGAGTGGATTCATCCAGAAATAGACAACCCTGAATATAAGCCAGACCCCACTCTTGGCCACTATTATAACATCAGTGTTCTTGGCTTGGACCTTTGGCAGGTAAAGCACTCCAGGCTCAAAGAGTCATGGATCAGCAGTCTTAATAGTTCTCACAAAGTAGAAAGAGCTACAGGCTCGAAACCTCACACTTGAATTAAATCTTGATCTGAGCCTCAAACTACTCATCTTTAAAATGGGGGTAATTATATTCAGCCCAATAATTATAAGATCTAAAATATATTTCACCTCTACCATGTACCAAGCACTAAATTAAAGACTTTGCAGATATCATTTAACTTTCACTGTAAACCTTCTATTTCTAAGGGTGGAAAAGAGACTCAGAAAAGTTGAATAATTTGCCTGAAGCTATACATCTGGTAAGGTGAGCAGAAAAGCTAGAATCTGAGGGCAGGTCTTTCTGGCATCCGAGTCAGGGCTCTGAAAGATTGTGCTGCTTCTGCTGGTTCCATATGATTGGGAGGGAGTGGTTCTGTGGATAAACAGAAATCAGAAATGTAGCAAAGTCTGAAACATTACAATCCCTGCACAGATATTGGGAGTAATTGCCCCAGCCATACCCTAGCTTCCTTCTCTCCGGCAACCATCTTTCCTTGACCCTGAAGGGAAGGAAAAGAGGAGGCCTCAGATACTCAGCCCTTTGGAGAGCTATTCGTCTTTGTATCTCTTTCTCCCTGAGACCTGTTGTGGCCCCCGATCCCTCCCAGGAGGTCTATAGGCTGCAGCGTGCTTAGCCCTGGAAGAGCTCCCCTGGGGAGGAAGAGAACTCTGTTGGTAGACACTGGAGTGAGGTCAGTGCTTTACCCACATTTCATCCCTTAACTCTTATAATTCTGTAAAGTAAATATTGTTATCCTTTATTATGACCCATTTTGCATACGAGGCGCTGAAACACAGAAATGCCCAGTGATGTGTCCAAGAGCACACACCTAGTGCGTGGCAGAGACAGGACAATCCAAACACAGGTCTGTCAGCCTCCAAAGCCGTTCATATAACGACCGTATCCACAGTACAAGGAAACCTGTGACAACCACACCTGCTTGTCGCTGCACATGACCTGCCAGCCCCCTTGGCCTTGGAGACCTCTGACTCTGGCAAGTGATGTTTACAGTCTGGAGCCACCAAGGTCTCTGAGACAGGCACCTCCTATTGGAGGCTTTCTGGCTGTTGTTGTTATTATTATTCATTTATCGCTTCATTTATTTTTGCTTTCTCAGTGTCCTGAGAGAGACCACATAGGTGTGCAAAAGATCATGTATGTAAATTACTGTGTCAGACAGGGGTTCAGGAGACCAGGGGGGCAGGAAAGGACTAGGTATCTTTCCTCCCTGGCTTATCTGAGGAATGTGGATACAGTTTGCACAAGTTTATGCTGTTAGCCTCCTTTTTTAGTTCTTCTAACACTGGGGCTTTGAGCTAGGGCCTTCGCACAGAGCCCCACCCCCGGCCCTTTTAATTTTTTTATTTTGAGACAGGATCTTGCTAAGTCACTAAGTTGCCCAGTCTAGGTTTTAATTCGTGATCCTCTTGCCTGAGCCTCTCAGAGTCCTGGGCTTGTAGGTGAGTGCCACCACACCTGGCTCAGTTGTCATTTCTAATGCACAACAAAAGCTTTCTATATCTTGGCTGGCCTTGGTGGCATAATGCCTGTAATCTCAGTACTCAGGAGGCGGAGGCACGAGGACTGCTCTGAGTTCAAGGCCAGCCTGGACCACATAGTGCATCAGGAGCAGCCTGAATTATATAGCAACAGCCTGTCTCAAAAAACAAAAAAATCTGCAAAACAAAACACCTTTCTGTATCTTGTAAGCCTGTGTGATCACGTTACTATACCTTATATTATTTCCTTAAAATGTATTTTTTCCTTCCCCACAGAAAACATTAAAGTACATGTTTTAAACTACAAGATTAAGAATTATGCACCCTAATTGCTCTGGATTCTCTCAACCTGTGTAGACAGGCAAACTTTTCTATTTAAAGAATTTAAACCATGCCGGAGGAGTATTCCTCAAACCTTAATATGCATGTGAATCACAGGGGTGGTGAAGTCCGGCTAAAAGCAGATCCTGGTCTGGTCTGAAACTTAAGGCTGTACTTCTAAAGCCCCGGCATCAGCTCTCTATCTTTGTGGGTGGAGATGTGTGTGAGACACAGTTCCGAAGGCTGCTGGCAGCGCTTGGGAAGGTGATTTTTGCATATAATTTGTAGTTGGGCCTGGCATTCACAGACCTGCTGAGTGGAGTTAACTCCTTCCAGTCAACTGACCTGGGACATCCAATTTTCTCTCATGTTCCTGCACTTCACTGGAAAACCCAGGTGACTCCAAGCACGGAGATGATGAATTTTCCTTTTCTGCTCCTTTTCAGCCCCTGATTTCTATCGCTGAGTCCAGTTAACCTCACTGTCCCACCTCTGTCTTCCTAGGAAACTGTTGGACTTTGCTACCCTTCTTGTTCTGATGACTCTGGACACAATAGCCACTTTTGCCCCTCATGTGGAAGTGACTGCATTGTTTGCTCAGGGCAGAGGTTGGGAAAAGATAACAGAAAACAAAGAAAAGTCTTCTCTTCCTTTGGGACTCTTTACAATCTTTGAAGGAATTGTAATGAAGGTGACCTGGCCATAGTGCAAAGCACATCGAGACCTGGTATATGGGGTGCACACATAGCCTCCCGCCAGGAAGGCAGCACTTGCTATTTCCTTCTTCTTCTTCTTCTTCTTCTTCTTCTTCTTCTTCTTCTTCTTCTTCTTCTTCTTCTTCTTCCT
>PVJX010048925.1:0-11286 GCA_004027295.1 Dolichotis patagonum
GAGTTCTAGAATTCTAGAAATGCATCACCACGAAGATACTTTTCTAGAGAGCTTGTTGGTTTGTTGAAGTAAACATCTGGATCTCTGTGGTCAAGAAAAGATATTAGTGCATGCAGGCCAGGAGAATATAAGAGAGACTAATTATGCCAAATAAAGAAATTTGGATTTTCATTGGTTAGCCTAGTGAAGGACAATGAGAACTAGAAAACAGGAGGGGGACGTTAGTGAGAGAACTGGGAGTTAGGGCCCTACTGAAAGGCATGGCCACTGAGATTCCTGCTATCATTAAAAAATGCTAAAGCTCGCCATGGTAGAACACACCTGTAATCCCAGCATGTAGGAGGCTGAGGCAAGAGGATTGCCATGAGTTTGAGGTCAGCCTGGGCTACATACTGAGACCTTCTCTAAAGAAAGAAAAAAAAAAAACCCAAACTAACAAATCAAAAAAAAGCTATTAAATTCTATAATTAGATGTGTATGAGTTGAATTTGAAGTTTCCAACTCTGTAGTGTAGCCTTAACTCTAAACCTCACATAGTTTGGAGAAACCCATACCTATCCTGGTAGTGGGTCACTTGGAGGAATGCAGAGTGAGGAGTGGCACATGATGAGCCAGAAAGGAAATGACCAAGGCACAAGAGATGGTGGCCACACAGGACAGTGGACAGAGTTTGACCCAGGAGACACTAAGCAACCCTGGATTTCTCAGGTCCTCCAACAGCGGTTGGAGTTAGGTCTCAGGTCATTTTTATGTTGAAAGAATGACCCAAAAACATGAAATTGGGGCTGGGGATTTAGCTCAGTGGCCTAAGCGTCTGCCTGGCAAGTATGAGGTCGTGAGTTCGATCCCTGGTACCAAAAAAAAAAAAAAAAAAAAAAAACCATGAAATTATTTGAGGTTTTCCAGGTTGGAAAGTTCTGGGTTACATTCAAATGATGAAAAGTGTTGGTTGAACCATAGTAACACTGGTTTCTTAGCAGTATTCGTCATGGTCTCTGTCCCGATATATAGTAGTTGGTTTCCAGGACACCAAACCTTTCTAGTTTCCTCCTTCCTTATCAGGTCCTGCTCCATTTCCATTGCTAGTTCTTCCTTTTCTCCCTGATCTCACGCTGACAGTGCTCCTCAGGGCTCAGTCCTCCAGCTCTCTGTCAACCAGCATTAACTCCCAGGATGACCTCATTGAGGGTCATGCTTGTAAACACCATCCATAGCTCCCAGATCTCTAGCTCCCAGACTTCTGTCTTGAACCCAGCCCAGTGCCCACCTGACAACCCCATCCAGGTATCGGAAGCTCATCTCAAACTTGCCATGTCCAATTCTGCATTTCTGATATTCCGCCCCACAGTTTCTGAAGTTCTCACTCATTTCTAGATAGCTTTCTCCATCTCCATCCTTCCAAGTCAAAAATCATGGAGTCCTCCTTAAGACTCTTTTCCTGTAGTACCCTATCTCCAGTTTAACAGTGACCCTGTTGCTTCTGCCTTCAGAATAGGCCCACAGCCTGCCCATTTCCCCCATCTCTACTTCTGTCATCCTAGTCAGAACCACCACCATCACTTACTTGGATCGATACAAAAACCTAACCAAAAGGCTTTTACCTTTCCCTCCCTTAGCAGCCAAGGATGATCCTTTTAAGTATATATAATAAAAGATCATTATATTTTATCCAAAGTTCTTTTTCTTGTTGTCTTTTTCTTTCTTTCTTTTTGAGACAGGGTCTCACTATGCAGTTCAGACTGACCTTGAACTCGCTATGTAGCCCAGGCTGGCCTTGAACTCATAGCAATCCTCTTGCCTCAGCCTCCCCAGTGATGGGATTACAGGCTGGTGCCATTACACCCAACCCATCCAAAATTCTTATAGTCACCTCCCATGTTCTTCCAGCTTTCCCCGCCCAGTCCCTCTTGTTCTCTCTTCCAGCAGCACCTGCATCTTTGCTGGTGACAAGCAAGCTGGGCCCCTTCCTGCCTCAGAACCTGCATACATGCTATCCTGACTCCCTGCAATGTTCCACAAAGCTTATTCTTTCACTTCTTCCTTAAACACCAGCTTGAGTTAGATCCTCCCTGACTGCTCTCTTCCAATTGCCAACCCCCCTTTTTTGCAATACCGGGGATCAAACCCAGGACTATGCACATCCTAGGTGAGCACTCTACCACTGAGCTACTTCCTAACCCCCTTTTATTCTCTTTTGAGACAGGGTCTTGCTAAGTTGTCCAGGCTGGCCTCAAACTTGCCACTTTATGCCTTGGCCTCCTGAGTAAGAGATAATAGGCATGTGCCACCACATCTGGCTCTTCTTGTTCTACCTTTCCCCATTTTCTTTTATAATTTATCACCTTTCTAACATACTACATGATTTACTTATTGCTTGCTACCAATCTTTCTTGCATCCCCTGTAGTATATATAAACACCGTGAAGAGAAACATCTTGGTTTGCCATATTCACTGATATATCCCAAGTACTTAGCCCCATGCCTAATCCATGGTAAGCACTCAGTTACTTGAATGAAAAAAAAAAAAAAAAGAAATAAAATCTGTCACCCCTACTGTCCTAGTCACTTTCCTCATTGCTGAGACATGATACCTGACTCCCACAACTTAAAGGCTCACAGTGTATAGAGGTTTCAGTCTGTAGTCAGTCGCTCCAAGGCAGACAGCATGACAGAGAGGCCTGGGGGGAGGAGAGGTGCTCACAGCATGGAGGACAGGAAGCAGAGAGAGAAGAGAGGAGCTGCACAGGGAGTAACCCCTTCAGGGTCACACCCACAGTGACTGTTCGCTTCTAGCCAGGCCCTTCCTTCCAACAGCAAGTCTGCTTGTAAAGCCCTAAAATATAATCACCCTCCAAAGATCCTGCCTATGATTGCTTTAGGGAGACCTCCAGATACAAACTGTAACACCTACCAACAGAATAGGAATGAGAGTCCACAATTTTGTACAACCCAGGTATTTTCCTTTTGGCTAGGAATTGGCAGTTTTCCTTGAAGGGCCAGACAGTAAATATTTTATGCTTTTTTGTCTTTATGGTAACTACTCAACTCTGCCTTGGAAGAGCATCAAGAGACAATACAGTACACAAATAGGCATGGCTGTGTTCAATAAAACTATTTATAAAAATCAGTAGCCAGTCACTAGGCCATCCGTCACCGATTCCTGCTGTAGACAAAGACACCACGTGGGAAACCAGGTGCCTTCATTGACAGGCCAGGATCTGTCCATCTACTCTTATCCATTGCCAAAAAAAAATTCTAGAAGTGTAAATGTAAACCTAGGAAAATTCAGATTAGTAGCCTTTATGTCTGCAGGCAGCTTCCTTACTCAAAGTAGCTCTTCAGTAAGATATGATTTGAGGGTTGGGTCAGAAAAGCAATCCTGATACCAGCCACTTTCTTGCTTGCGAATCTTGAGCACAGTATTTGTCGCTTTGTATTTTTCCCTAGAGATTTGAAATATGCAGAATGATCTATTTCTAAAGCTTCTTTTCCTATGCCATTAAGTTCTTTGGCATCAGTGATGAATTTCCTGTGGCATGGAAACCATTTTCACTTTTATCAGCAATTCTAAAAGCCAGTGGGCTGACGCAGTATGTTAAGAAAATACCCGGGAGTATATAGTTCAGGGGTTGGGGTGTGGCTCAGTGGTATATAGCACAAGGCCCAGATTCAACCACCAGCACCCCCAAAACAACAATACAAAACCTGCCAATATTTTGTGCCCTAGATCTTAACTTCCTACCAGCCAAACCAATGATTCTCAATTAGGGACAGTCCTGCAGGGCCCCTCCCCCTAGAAGATATTTGGCAATGTCTGGAGGTATTTTGGGTTGTCACAATCAGAGGTGACAGTTACTCTGGTATAAAGTGGACAGAGGCCAAGGATATGGCTAAGCATCTTACAAGACCCAGGGTAATCCCTGTCACAAAAATTATGCAGCCAAAATGGACGACAGCATTCTGTGGAACTTTTAATCAACCTTGTCCTCCACTGCCCAAGGTATCTTCCTAACCCATCACATTTTGTCACTCCTAAGCAATGACAGCTCCCTTAACTCCTCACTGCCTGAAAGATCAAACTTCTTTTTTTATCCTGGCATTTAGATGCAAAGGGATTCTGCCCACTGAGCTATCTTCTCCAGTTTCACCAGCACCACCCTCTACACGCCCCCAACCTTTCACTGATTACCCTTCCAAACACACATTTCGGGAGGACCCCCCACGTCTCTCCACAGATCCAAGTCTTACTCATCCTTTGAAGCCCTCCAGTGCTTCTGAGTCAGCCTGCGTGACTCCCCTCTAGAACTTGCCACCTCCCTGCCCCCGTTTTCACACGGTCACACAGCAATCCCCCGACCCCTTCCAGACTGCCCACAGGGTCAGTATTTCTATCCATGTCTGCTTTCAACAGGACAAACTGAAAACCACGTTGTTGCATTGGGAGTCAAATGAGATAATGGTCATAAACAGCACCCAAAAAGGGGCTGCTGAAATGCTCAGACAGTGCCGTTGTCACCGGAGCTATAGAAACACACGCAGGGGCCCATGGAAGTGGCTTCATAAACTGCTTAACTATAGTTATGTGCTGGAGACAGTGTGCCATTCAGATTGGCTTGGCATTTGGAACCAGCGGCAAAGAAAAACTTCCATCAGAAAACCTACACCAATTAGCACGCCTTCATGCTAGACTGAATTCAGGAGAGGTGGGTGTCACATTTTCCCAAAGCGGTGCCCCAGCCAGCCTCTCTGCATTTAGCAAGTTAATGAACAGCTTGTGAGTAACTCTTTGCCCACTCTGGCCCAATTTAGAAGCTGCCAGCAGGACAAGATAGCAATGTCCCACACTCCTGCTTCGCTGGGCACCCAGCTCGGTCCCCCCAAGTCCCCTGCTCTCAGCCTCTGTAGTCTGAGGTCCCCAGAGACCTCACGCCTCCCGAGCAGAAGAGAACCTGTCTCAGATCCTGCAGGGGCCAGGACAGGAGTGGGGCGTCACATTCTGAGCACTCCAGGTCTGGCCCCCAGCCAGGCACTGAGTGGCAAACAAGAAGGAACACATTCCAGGAAGGCAGGAGTCGTGCCATAGGAGGGCAGCCGGCAGGGCCTGCGGCGCCAGGTGCAGCTTGTCTGTCTCAGCGTGGAGGGGGATGAACTCCGGTTTCTCCGGATTATCATTGCAGAGGCTTAGGGCCTCTCCGTGGACAAAGTGCACTTAACTGTTAGCCTTCTGACCTCTGTGCCTTGAGGTCTGAAGCATGTTCCCTAAGTAGGAGGAGAAAGTGTCACTGCCACCCTGTTGCACACTTGACGGGACACAGGTTTCCTTCATTCAGTTCAGAGTGAGAAAAGATGCCTTGAACAAGGGCAGGGCCGGATGGGAAGAACCTGGGGTCTCCAAGCCCTAGAAGCCGAGCACCGCACCCCAACAGCAGGCACACACACTTGTGCTTTGAAGCAGCTGGCTCTGCTTTCCCACCCACCGAGCCTGCACAAAGTCTGGAGAGCCCTGACATCATTACCTTCTTGGTCACCGCAGGCCTTGGGCCAGGAGCAGACTCTGAAGAGATGACCACCAACTAGCAGGAGACTCTCTTCTTCCGGGACACTAGTGAGACGCTGGGCTTGGAAGAAGTCTGGGCCTGTTTCCCCCAGCAAGGAGATGAGACCGCAGGGACCTTGCTTTGAGAACAATCAGGTCTTTTATCCAGTGGGTCTTGGTCTTCTTGCTGGACTTTGCTGCCACCTAGTGGGCCAGTTGTCATCTTTTCCTTGTCAGAGAGAACTGGCTTCCATCCAGCCTCAAGCAAACCAGAGATCCTTCCCTGAGAAATTTCTCTGGCCCAGGACTCCATGATTTGAGGGCCCACTGGTTAGGAAAGAGGGGCAGCATGGGTGTCGAGACCTTGCCAGGTTGCTAGGGGCCTAATGACCTGGCACCCTGGTGGGAGTCACCTGGAGTGGGCAGTGCCTTATTCCAGGACTCTGGACTTCCAGTCTCTGGTGGGCTAAAGTCCTTCCTGAACTCCCCCTCCTTCCTCAGTTCCCTACTCTGACTAAAGTCCACACTGTAAAACCCACGTGCTGCCACATATATTTCCCTCCAGTTCCCCAAATAAGGCAGTTTTTTGCCCTTCATAAAGCTAGCTCACTTTGATTTAAAGATTAGCAATATGTCATGAAATGCTTTCTCTTTGATGGTGTCAGTATGGACCAGTTCCTGGAAGTGTAAGGACAGGCAGATTTTAAAGGCTGTTATTTGATTGGTTTTGCTGAAGCCCCCAGGAAGTCATCAGCTGTGTTCTTCTACACACGACACCCAGCCGTGCATGTCCTGTGCACGTCTGTCAACCAGCAAAGGGCAGGGCTTGGCTTCTGGACCCCCTGCACCGCCCCACCAGTCTCACACTTTCAGAGCTCAGCTTGATACCCAGGGAGTCTATAAAACCCAAACTCTTCCCTTGCTTACTTTACTACTTTTTAAATTTTTTCAAAGAATGTGAAAATGAAATTGCATAGCTTTTACTATTTAACCATTTTAAGTGTGCAATATATAGTATTTAGTATATTCATGTTGATGTACACCAATCTCCAGATTTCTTTTCATCTTGTGAAACTGAAACTCTGTACCCATGAAACAACTCTATCTACACTTCCCTCCTCTCCTCATTGCCGATCACTGTTGTCACTTTTTTTTGTCCGCATGAAGCTGCCCTCTTTGCATAGTTATGAGTAAAGTCAGACAGTGTTTGTCTTTTTGTGACTGGCTTTGTGTTCTCAGCATAATAACCTCAAGGGTTGTCCAAGTCATACTGTGTGTCAGAACTGCATCTCTCTCAAAGCTGAGTAGTATTTGTTGCATGAGTGGACCACATTTTGCTTATCCATTCATGCCTCAACAACTACATGAGTTGTTTCGACCTTTTTGTCCCCTGGTATTGGGGATCACCAATACTGAAGCATACATTAGGCAAATACTCTACCACTAAGTCACACCCCCAACCCTGCCTCTTGATACTGTGACTAATTCTGCTGTGAACATGGGTATTACAAATATCTCAATACCTGCTTTCAATTTTCTTAGTACATACTCAGAAGTGGAATTGCTGGATCATATAATTCTGCATCATTTTAGTTTTTGAGTAAGCACTATTGTTCTAGCTACCCTTGTGCACATGTGCGATGTGCACATGCTGTGGGTTGAACAGAGGGTCTCAAGCATGCTAAGCAAGCACTTTATCTCTGAACTATGCCCCCAACCACTCCAACTGATACCAATTGTTTATTCCCATCAATGTTGCACAAAAGTTCCAATGTTCCCACATCTCTGAAAACTGTTATTTTTTTTTAAACTGTTATTTTGATAGCAGTCATCCTAATGATTGTAAGGTGGTATTTCATTATGGTTTTGATTTACATTCTTATAATTGGTAGTGATGTGACCATTTTTTCATTGGTTATTGGCCATTTGTATACCTTTGCTTTTTAGATAAATGTCTAAAGGGGTCCTTGTTGTTGAGATGACCTCTCCAGCCTCTTTTCACGTCACTGTCACTGGGTTAATACCCTTGAGACCTGCATGCCCTTTCCCAGCATTTCAGCTGCTGATCCCTCTCCCAGGAATGCCATCTCCCAGCTCTTTCCAGGACTGGCACCTTGGCCTGCAGGTACCAGCTTAAATGTCACTTCAGAGAAATCTCGCACATGTCACCTAAAGCCATCATCCTTTTCATCTCGTGTCACTACGGCTTACCTTTATGGAACCTGATCCCAACCTGCAGCTCCCTGGTTTGTTCACAGATTTGCCTGGTACTCACCTGTACACGGATTTAAGGGTGGTGCCGTTAGGATACAACCACTGCTTGCATGCTTGGCACTGCAGCTGGCACAGGGTCTGGACCCAAGAAACGCAATGTACCCCAAACTGGAATGC
Organism: Dolichotis patagonum; assembly: GCA_004027295.1. Taxonomy (NCBI): domain Eukaryota; kingdom Metazoa; phylum Chordata; class Mammalia; order Rodentia; family Caviidae; genus Dolichotis; species Dolichotis patagonum. Next base: position 7,927 of record PVJX010048925.1, read on the forward strand.
AGCCTCTGTAGGCTCTGAGTCATAGAAAAGGCCACAGGAGCCTTCCGGCCTTGCCCTCCACACATTAAATTTCTGAGTCAAGTACTATTAGGGGACGTCGCGCAGGAGAAATGAGGAGGCACCGTCCATCAGTGGTCACCTTTGCCCTTCCCCATATGCTGGGGAGCAGTTCCACTCAGCTGGATCCTTCAAGATCCTCAAGTGTCCTCAGGATCATGGGAATGACCTGGCTGCGTCAGTCTCCTCAGTGCTAAGTACGTCAGCAGAGTACCTTAAAGGAGTCATCACAGGAGAAAAACAAATTTTCCATGCCACGGGCCACTAGAAAATACTGGGTTTATTTTTAAAAATGTGAAAGGCTAATGCCACGGTGGATCAACCAAAGGCTGGTGAACCCAAAGTCTCAGAGAATCAGAGAAGCCTCTGCTAGTGCAGGTGGGAATGCACAGATGCTCACAGTTTATAGCAATGCGCAGCAGGACCAGGTTGGGGGACAAAAGAGAGAAACAGAGAGTGGACACTCCAGTGAGAGCAGCGGGTGCAGGCACAGGGCTCGAAGCTCTAGGCCCCAAGTGGGACTCCGCCCACCCGCCCCACTGCACACCTTCTGCCACTCCCAAGCCTGTGGTCTGGCCGGGGACCAGGCTCCCCAACACCTTGGCACTGCCACCATGACTTGGCACTTCCCTCGGCCGCCAGCTCCACCAAGCAAAGCTTAGAAAATGGATCTGTTTTTCCTGCCTGTCAGCAAGGAGCAGGAGGTGAAGACTGGGCAAGGATTGTTTCCCTGAAAATATGATGGCAATGAGTGACGGGCCAGGCATTCGCCCGGCGTGACTGTGTGAGGGCAAAGCCTCGTTTCACCTGAGACTGACCTGGGGCAAGCAGCACATGAGGCCGGGCCTCAGGCTCCATCTGAGCAAGAGGATGAGGAAAGGAGAAAGAGACCTCCAGTCTGGGCTCTGGGAGTTGTCACCTACTGTTGGCACCAACAGTCAGTCCTCATGTGAGGTTGTCATCACCAGGCCCTTCTGGAGCCTCCAAAGGCCCAGTCAGCAGATAAGAGCCCAGGAGAGGCCAGGCCAGAGTTCCTGTTAGAACACAGGACTCTCCAGGTAAGCAGAAGGCCTTACCTTTACCTGCTCCCTGCACTGGCCAGGCCCCAGGGGACACTCCCACCTTATTAATGCAGAACAGAGCCTTCATGGCCCTTGGCACATGGACAGCAGGTGACATGAGTGATACCATCACACTCAGCTCCCCAGCCAAGCCTCCCCAGCAGGCTGCTGTTGTCCATGCCTGAGATGAAAGCAGTCAGGCAGGGAGGACACAACGAGGCCTCCAATCGCAGCTCCCACCCTTCCTGTCACCTATACTTCCAGGACTACTTTGGAAATAGTTGAGAACACCAGGGACAGACCTAGTACCAGATCTGTGACCACAGTAATCAAAGGAAGCCCTGCTGTACCTACCTCACCAGCAAGTGACAGCTGGGACATGGAATTCTGGGACCTCACAGCCCCCAACACCCCCTGCTGTGGACTCCATCTCTGCTGCTGGCTGGCCCTGTCGGGCTTGTGGGGGACCAGCTCAGTGCCTCCTCGGGGCAGGTGCACTCATCTCCCACTGGTCCCAGCCAGTAAGCCCTGCTGCCCGCATTTACAGCTCCTGCCTGAGGCCTGACAGGTGCCTGGCTCCCTGCAGAGCCCTGTGAGCTGGGCTCCAGGACGGGGACTCACAGGACCCAAGGGGCCTGGGTGTGTTGGGACACAGTGGACAGGTGCTTTGTACTCTGGCCTCTGCCCCACCCCCAGGGAGCCATGGAAGACAGAGCCACATTCCAGCTATCAAAGCGTGGCCTTTGTATCTCCAGGCCCCCAGGGCCTGGCCTGTATGCCTGAGCGGTCTCCAAGGAGCAAGTTAAATGTTGTTCTCACTGAAGTGGCTGCAGAAGCTTAGTATAGAGAATTCCTCAGCTGCTTCCAAGAATCTAGAGTCTGTTCAAGTCCCAGATCTGGAGGAGCCAGTCACTTTGTAAACAGGTGCTTGAGTTCACTGGCGGAGGGCAGGAGAAGATGGGGAGGAGGAGGATCGGGAATGTTCCCTTCACACTCGGCCTCAGCATGGCAGCAGCACAAACTGGTCTTAGCATCCAAGTGTTCTTCTTGGAGAGGTGTGAGGACCAAGGCCAGGCAGCCATTACCAGCACCCAGGAAAGACGCTCAGATCAGAGAAAGGGCCAAGGAGGCAGTCAGGCACGGGCAGGAGGGCCAGCGAAGCCTTTGTCCCCTCTTGCAAGCAGGCTGGGGTGTGACTTCCATACCCTCAACAGCGCCCAACATCGCTACGGCCATCAAACTGGCCCAAACAGGGCTGAGAGCAGCCAGGGGAGCGGGCAACCTGGCTCCTCCCCTCAACTCTCAGCCCCCAAGGCCTTACCTGTGCCCAGGGACTGGTCCCTCCCAATCCAAGGAGCACAGCTGCTGTTCCAGCTGGGAGATGCGAAATGCCAGATAGGAAGAGGACATGACCAAGAAGCAGATCCTGGAGAAATAGGTGCAAGAAGGAGTTGAGTCTCTCTTCTAGAAAAAAGGCCTTCTAGCTGGGTATGGTGTCATACGCCTGTAATCCCAGCACTTGGGACCCCAGGCTACATAGTGAGTGCAAGGCTAACCTGGACTGCACAGCAAGATACTGTCTGTGTCTGTCTGTCTGTCTGTCTGTCTCTCTCTCTCTCTCTCACACACACACACACACACACACACACACACACACACACACACAGAAAAAGGGGATTTTTGGAGGCTCACCAGAAACACAAATGGTAACTAAGCCACTCCTGCAATGGGAGGAATTAAAGAAGCCTTTGCTCTGCAGTCATGTGCAGGCCTGGCACGCTCTTCCCACAGGCCACACATGGGTCCCGAGACCCGTCCGCATGGGAATGTCCTCTCAGCCCAGCAAGAATCTGTATCCTGGGCCTTACGAGCGATCTCTAACCAGACATTTCAAGCCATCCTCCCACCCACCCTCTGCCTAGCTACTTGGCCCCTCCACCTCCACTGGGAGGCCACCCCAGTCTCCCAAATGGTGACGTCTCCCAAGTGGTGGCCCCACTGCCTCACAGGGGCTACAGCTGACAGTCACACTCAGCCTGCAGTGCCAGGGAAGTGGCCGAGGCATGGGGAGGAGGCGGGAGCTCACTGTGCATGTAACCACCCACCACACTCCCTGCATCACTGTCCCCAGACAGGCTGTGGGTGGATCAGGGTTCCACCAGGACAGCAGGCCTTTCCCCCGGGCAGCGTTTCTTCCCAGCCATCTGATGGTCCCCTCTCATCTGCCAACTCTTTGTCCCCC
>PVJX010048926.1:0-11278 GCA_004027295.1 Dolichotis patagonum
TGGAAGAAAAAGCAACTTGTAGGTGAAAAGGACCTGTCTAGTACCCTGCGATTTATAATCTACCATAAAAAGACCTTTAGGAATTTATCACTATTTCAATAAGGATTAAGAAGAATGTAACAGTTTGGGTCGCCTCCAGAAGGAAACAAAACCTTGTCTTGCTGCAGATTTTTCTTAAAAGTATAATTTTGTTTTCTAAGCATAATTTTAAAATCTCGATGTACATGTCACCTTTTTACCTGTTTTTTTGTTAATCTTTTATCCTACTTCATGATGACTAGTAGCAAGCACTTGCAGACTTCTTTTTACAATAATTTGTCAAAGACAGCTTCGAGGGAGAAAAAGTGAAAAAAAATGTAACACTAGAACCTGCTGGAATAGATACCATCTACAACTGATACCACTGTCCTGCAACAGTCATAATCCTTGTTTGCTCAGCATTCTCATTTAATAGCACACTAAATCTAATGGATAATTATTAAAAGCTGGTCTCAAGAAACAGTTCTATATGCAGGTTTTATAATCAACTGGAAGCTATAAACCAAGGCATATGAATATATAACAATGGGAAATCTAAAATGCAATCTCACTAACATTTTCTTGTGTCACATAACTTGAATATTTTTAAGTTGACACAATGAGGTTCTCCATTTGTCAAAACATGTCCAGAGAATTTTTCCAGATGCCTTCTGGCAGCTAAGACATCTAACAACCTATGATAGAATACACAATGTTGTGGGGTTTCTATCCCTAAAACACAGGCCATATCTCTCACATTTTCTAATTGTAAGAAAATAAACTGGCTAAGAAAAATCTATGGTTTATCTAAATATATACATATATCATGTGATAACATGAAAATCCACCAAAATAAAAATATGTTATGATTGGTTTATCTGGCAAAGAATTTCTGGTGTGGGAAATTTGAGGTTCCAAACCGTGCAATGTACTCTTTTATATAAGACTCATGACCTTACATAAAACATCTGTTACATCTGCTCATTTCAAATATTATTCACTTATTTTCACACTCTGCTGGTCCATCATATTGGCTGTGGAAAACCAATTACTTCGTAATGCCCTAGTAGTAAACCTGACCAGTAAGACTTTGTGGTCTTTCATGAGCTGGCCTAACTGAACATTATCCATAGCAGTTAGAGCAAGACCAGACATTCACTGCAAATACCTAACCAACCCCAGCTCATTTAACAGTGATTTTTAAAAGGTCATTGAAACTGTAAAAACAAGGCTGACCTATATTTTCTTTTATACTCACAAAGATTTGCCTCACCTAGAGGTCCCAGAATGGCATCAAGATTAGATCTCATGATCATATGGTAAGCATAAAAATAGTTTTGTTTTGTTTTGTTTGTTTCTTTTTGTACCTAGAGTCAAACTCAGGACCTTGTGCTTGCCAGGCAGGAGCTGAGCTATATCCTTGGCTAAGCATGAAAATATATAGACTTACTGTTTCACATGAAACAAAACTATATTAATTGTGAAGTTTAACTGAATACAGTTAATGCAGGTTGATGACATTATAAACAAAAAGTAAGAATTAACATATCAATAAAAATGGTTCTATCATGTTGTGTCTCATTGGATTTTAATATGTGTGATAGTATAAACAAATTTTTTATGGAAAATGAGATATTATAGTAGCCATTGTTCATTTTCTGTTATTTGGTTCAGAATGCCCTGTAATACTTTCATTATCTTGAATGGTTTTATACTATTTTTTTATGTTTGATATCATTGTGTGTGAAGCTATGCTCAACTATTTCAAAGAAAGAGACATTATGGTAGTTACTGTTAATATCTGGTTGTCTTGTTATGAAGTGCTGTGTTGCTTACATTGTTCTGTTCTGATCTGCTTTGTTCTGTCCTCTTTTGTTTTATCTTCTTTAAAATAAAAATAATTTTTTAAAAAAATCAATAAAAAACTGATCAATAAAAGACTAAAATACAAACTACAGATATATTTCAGTCACAACCTATAAAAATGATATAGGTCTCTTTAGTTTCCTTTCATGTACATTAATACCTTGGTTTACAAATTCTTCTGTTTTTGAACCATTTGGTTCACATTTGGAAAAATTTTGCTTCCTTTCTTGAATTCTGCAGTGTGTGACCAACAGAACCATGACCGTCTTCCCCATATGAACATAAATACAGACATCCTCTGCACTCTGGCACATGGTCACTGCTTCTTCTAGTCCAGATTGTGGTTACAGATAAACCTACACACACTTGCTCTCCCAAGTCTTTTGGTGAGTTTTTCAGCAAATACTGGTGCCATTCAGTATTATTTGATCAAGTACATCCCAAAAGAAAGTACCCAGCATACCTCATGGTATAAAGTATGCAAAGGTCAGGTTATATGCAGACCAATAATGAGCTAAATTATTTTAGTGTTCTTTTCTTGCATACTGTCCTGTACAATACTTCATTTTATATTTGTGTGGTTAAAAATACATATGGTTCAGAATGGATTAACCTTATTTACATTGAAATTTATGAAAAATTTGATTTAGTTCTCAATAAAAATCTGTTTGCATATTGGTAGGCATCAAAATGGATTAACCTTATTTACGAAACTTGTGGGGAAGTTTGATTCAATTCATGACAAATTCTGTTCAATACGGTATCGTGGAATGAAATAATTCATAAAGAGAGGCACCATTGTATCCTAAAAACCAATTATCACTTGTTAACTATATTAGCATTCTTTATAGGGACAAAATAAATAAAAAGCATATACAAAGAGATTTATTAAGTTGATTTACAAGATAAGGAGTATAAGACTCACAGGCCAATCTGCAGGATCAGAGGTTGAAAATTCCAGCATGGCCCTCTGTGTGCTGGTGATCCAGAGGATACAAGAGCAGCCAAAGCTGGAAGCCTAAAATCTCAACAGTAGAGTCACTTGTGTGAATCTCTATCAGAAGGCCAAAGAGTCAGCACTGAAAAGCTCAGGAGTTTGTTCAAGAAGGCTGAAGGAAATAGAGACCAATGTCCAAAAGTAATGTGGAAGACTAGCACAAAAAAAGAAAAAGAAAAAGTAATACTTCCTTTATTTCTCCTTGAATATGGTTCTTCCAACCCATGTTTGATCTTGTAACCTCAGATTATTGGCATACATGTCAGTCTTTCTCAGTCACAAGTGCAATTTACTTTTCTCTTAGGTAGTTCTTATTCAATTAATGATCACATTTCATTTGTAAATGTGACAACCAGACACATCTCCTTAAATAATACTTAATAACTACACCTAACATGGTACAACTCTCATGAGTACAAATGAAAGCGCATTAACTCCCTCTTAGAAGAGAAGACATAGTGATTCTCTGGGTGATCCTTACTCCTCTCCTGATATTCATTAACTTATGTATTATCATGCAGATTTAACAAAACTTAAGAACCACTAAACATTATGCTACAAAGGAAAAAAAACAAAGATACTTATTTAATAGATGCATTAATATGCACAAATATATTAACAAAATAGGAAAGAAGTGCTCATAACAATTTTAATCCTTACTTCTGTAACTGGCTGATGGTTGTCCCTGGTATTGATAGCTAACTTCTACTACCTATGCTGTATTCTTTTGACCTCAGAAAATACCTCAGTAGGTCGTTGTTCTTGCTCTGGTAGGGTGATACTTTCGTTCATGAAATTTATGGTCCTTCTGTCATCCATGCTGCTTTGAGTGTCATAGTTTCCCACTGCTATGGTTTATATCTGCAGTGATTCCCAGAAGTCCCAGATGTTCAGTGGTAGGCCTTTTAGATGGTGGTGGAAACATAAGCATGCTCTACCTGAATAGTTGCTAGGCAATGGATCCTGGTTGATGATGGGTCACTAGAAATGTTATCCTTCCTACCTCCCCATTTCTCTCTAACTCTGCCTCTGGCAGCTATTATTTGAGCAATTTTTCCTTCACCATTCATCTCTATCATGCTTTTGCAGTCAAGGTTCACAAGGAAGACAATGTAATTTACACATAATTCATTGAATTATTTTATGTCACCAAAATTGTCAAACAAAAAAAGTGCAGGAAATCTGTCCACACACTACAGGCCCAAAGAATCAAGCTGAGGGCCTGGATCCCATGGTAATATCCTGAAAATGTCCAGCTGAAAATCTAGAGCCCATGACAATGTCTCATGCTAATCTGTTTCAGAGATCTGCGCTGGGAAGACCCAAAGGTCAGTGGTAGAAGCTAGAAAGTCTGTACCAGTGGGGTGAAAGATCTATGCCAGTAGGCTTAGGGTTCTTCACTGGAGCCAGTAAGCAATGCTCAAAACAAAAACTAGAGATCACCCAAGAAGTATCACATTCATTCTCAGAGACAACAAGGTCATGAGCTCGTCTGATGATAACAGCCAAGTTCATATTAGGAAGCCAGCATGACAAACCCCTTCAAAAGAACTAATGGCAACAGGAAAACCAATAACACCACACAACACTTGTTTCTCTCAAGTTCTTTTTTATGTTATTGGGAACAGTTCATAGGTGGGCCATCCTCACCCATCACCATGCTGATTCAATTCAGCTGAATGTTAAGCTGACTTCTAGATTCACTGAGCATGACAGTTCAAGACCAGTGATTAACCATTGTTAGTTTGTCAATGGAGCAATGGTGGTTGATGCCATTCCCATTTCCACCTCTTGATTACTTAAACAATGGATCCTGGCTGAAGGAGAAGGAGTACCATCTACTGGACACTTGTACAAAGAATTCAGGAGAACTTCACTTTAGTACTGCACTTTTTTTCTAAATCACAGTTACTCAGTGTGTGTTAACAAGCCCAATCCACTGGTTACTCAGTGATAAGGAACATGATTTCAGCAGTGAATTTCAGGAGCATGAGCCCATTGCTGCACCTCTTTGGCTGTGAAGTATAGTCCTCATTTAAAATCAATGTTATGTGAAATACCATGATGGTAGGTGAGTCATTTTGGAAACCCGTAAATGAGAGTTTGGGCAGGTTATGTATGGATTCAACAACATGGCAACCACTTTAAGTCTGACGAGGTACAGACACTTCTAACTGCCCATGTTCCAGCAGCAGAGACCAATTATGAGGTCCCAGTATGGCCCTATTGCTTCAGGATATCCCTCTGTGATCTGGTGGTACTTTGATTATATTGCACACTTCCATCATAGAACAAGCAGAGCATCATTGTGACTGAAATAGACATTTATTCTCGGGGTACAATTACCTATCATGCCCTTCTTCTCTAAACTGTCACAATTACAAAATGGCAGGAAGAGATGGATGAAATGTAAATTGAGCATAACTAATTGAGGTATCACTACACCTAGGCTTATGAGCCTAGGAAGAATATAGGACTCACCCAACAGGCCCTGCAGGGGGAATTCAGGTGAATGGCCCACCTCTTCATTGTGGGACCCAGCAATTGGACAAACATAAACCACACAGTAGGACCCTAAGATACACACTACCAATAGTTGACACTAGTGGAATTGAAGGGCCAAATATTAACCTGAAAAGGGAAAATGACAAAATGAAAAAGGAAAATGCAATCTCAAACATCTAGATCATCAAGAAGAAGTACAGGAGACATTGAAATTGAGGACTTCAAAAGTAACATACAAGAAATCTCTAAAAAGATAACAAGAGAAATAAACAAACAACTCCATGAGGCTGTAGAGGAAATAAAAGTAGAAGTAATCTCTCGTGTAAGGACAGAAATAACAAACTTAGTAAAGGAGTTGCTCAGCACAGCTAGAGAAGAAATAGCTAAAAAAAGTACAAGAGCATGGGAAACTGGTTGAATCTTTGAATTAACAATATAGAAAACAAGAAGAATCCATGAAACAAACTAAAAGAGATACCCAAGAAGCAAAAAATTGCATTGAAAGCTGGAAAAACAATTTAAATGAAGCTGAGGTTGGAATTTCAGACCTTGAGGACAGGATAGCAATTAGCAATCATGAAAGGAAATTTTAAAAACAAAGGGGCATGAAATGATAATCCAGCAGCTTCAAAATGATGCCAAGAAAAACAAGACTCATAGACATCAATGAAGATGCAGGGGTAAACGCAAATGACATTGGTAAACTATTCACAGAAGTGATAGCAGAAAATTTCTCAAATATAGGTAAAAATTTGATAGGAAGATAAGCAAAGCATATAAAATGCCAAGCCACCACCAACATAAATCTACACCCTGACAAAAAATAATTAAGATCCCAGACATGCAGCATAAAAACAGAATATTAAAGATGCTAGAGAAAAGACAGAACTCACCTGTCAAGGAAACCCATCAGAATCACAGCAGACTTTTCAACACAAACTTCAAGTTAAAACAAGCTTGGAGTGAGGTATTTCAAGCCCTGAAAGAGAACAACTTTCAACCCAGATTGATGTACCCAGCAAAACTTACATTCAAATTCAATGGAGAAACAAGATACCTCAATGAAAAAGAAAAACTGAAGAAATTCCTGTCTTCCAAATCAACACTAGAAAGAGTATTGAAAGACATACTAGACAGATACAATTGACCATCATCTCAAGAAAAGCAACATAAAGAAATGATCAAACAGAACAAGCAATTAAACAAGGGGGAAAAGCAGAAAGCAAATAATTGGAACATAATATGGCAAAGTTGAGTCAGTACATCTCAGTAATATCCATAACAGTAAATGGCCTCAATTCACCTATCAAAAGAAATAGGTTGACAGAATGGATCAAGAACCAGAATCCCACAATATACTGTATACAAGAAACACATCCAACCCAAAAGGAAACTCATAGATTAAAAGTTAAAGGATGGAAAACAGTATTCCATGCAACAGGAACCCAGAAAAAAGCAGAGATAACAATTCTGTTGGCAGACAATGTGAACTTCAAACCTAAAATGATTAAAAGTGATAAAGAAGGTCAGTGCATACTCATTAGTGAAAAATTTCGGGAGAAGTACTAACAATTATAAATTTATATGCAGCAAATACAGGAGCACCTAACTATATAAGACAAATACTAATGGACATGAAAAGCCAAATACACACGAGCACAATTATAACAAGGGTCTTTAATACCCCATTGTCACGAAGAGATAGATCAACTAGACAAAAAGTCAGCAAAGAAATAATACAACCGAATCATATGTGTGAGCAAATGGACTTAGTAGATGTTTACTGAGTGTTCCACCCAACCACATCAGAATGTACATTCTTCTCAGATGTGCCACATCTGAGACCACATAATAACCCATAAAACATTCTTAAGCAATTGCAAAGAGATTGAAATTGTCCCATGCATACTATCTGGCCATAGTGCACTAAAATTGGAAATTAATGGTAAAAGAAATTGCAAAACCTGCATAAATACATGGAAATTATATAACAAACTTCTGAACAACCAGTGGGGTACAGATGAAATTAAAGAAGAAATAAAGCAATACCTACAATTCAACAAAAATGCAGAAACAACATACCATAATCTGTGGGATGCAATGAAAGCAGTCTTAAGAAGGAAATATATAGCAATGAATCATCATATTAAGAAAACAGAACGAGCACAAATAAAACCTAAAGCTTCATCTCAAGCCTCTAGATAAAGAAAAGCAAGTAAAACCCCAAGCTCATAGAAGCTAGGAAATTGTAAAGATCAGAGCAGAAATTAATGCAATTAAAACTAAAAGAAAATACAAAGAATTAATGAATCAAAAAGCTGGTTTTTTGAGGCAATAAACAAAATTGACAAACCTCTAGCCAACCTCATTAATAAAAAGAAAGAAAAACCCAAATTCATGCAATAAGGACTGAAAAAAAATTCCTACAAACTCCATGGAAATTCAAAAGATCATGAATGCCTACTTTGAAAATCTCTACTCATGTACAGTGGAAAACACAGAGGAAATGGACAGATTTCTAGAAACCTATGAACTACCAAAAAGATATAGCAATTTTGAATAACCCAATATCAGCTATTGTATTTTAAAACATATTAAGAAACTTTAGAACAGAGAAAAGCCCAGGTCCTGATGGATTCATGACTGAATTCTACAAGAAATTTAGAGAAGATTTGATGCCAATACTTCTTAAACTCTTCAATGAAATTGAAAATGAAGCAATCCCCCCTGAATCATTCCTGAGACAAGTATTACTCTGATACCAACCAAAAAGGAGAATTACAGGCAAATCTCACTGATGAACACTGATGAAAATATTCTCAATAAAATACTGGCAAATAGAATGCAACAAATCATCAAGAATATTATACATCACGAACAAGTGGGTTTCTTTCCAAGAATGCAGGGATGGTTTAACATACACAAATCAATAAATGTAATAACCATCAACAGAGCCAAAAACAAAAACCACATGGTCATCTCTATAGATGCAGAAAAAGCTTTCGATAAAGTCCAACACATGTTCATGATAAAAATCACTCCAGAAACTCGGAATATATGGTATCTACCTCAATTTGATAAAGGCCATCTATGACAAACCAACAGCCAACATTATACTAAATGGACAAAAACTGAAAGCTTTCACTCTAAAATCAGGAAAAAGACAAGGATGTCCACTATCACCACTCCTGTTCAAGATAGTTCTGAAAATACTAGCCAGGGCAATCAGACAAGAGAGAGAAATAAAAGGAATAAAGATAGGAAAGGAAGAAGTTAAATTATCACTATTTGCAGGTGACATGATAGTCTATGTAGAAGACCCAAAAAACTCCATTAAAAGACTACTAGAGGTAATAAACAAATTCAACTTTCTCCTCCCACTGCCCCCACCAGTGCTCCTTTACTATTCAACAGTTCATATCAGTTTCACAATGTTTATTATATTTTTGTGATTATTTACAGTACTCTTCTTTTTATTATCGTCTCAGAACAATCAAAAGTATCCTACCACAGGAATATATGCACATCCATGTAAATAGCATCACAGTTTGTAATAGCTAAATCTTGGAAACAAACCAAATACCCATCAACCAATGAATGAATAAAAAAAGATGGGGTTGTTTTATACAATGGGGTACTACTTGGCAAAGAAAAGCACATTATATACTTCCTTATCTCTTCTTCTAGGTACTGTTGGTTAAGCAACAGATGAGATTAATGATGTTTAAGTACATATAACTGGGGAACAAGGGTCTGGCAGACATGACTTCAACTTACAACTTGAGTTCTTCATGATCCAATAAATAGTAACTGAGAATCTTAAGATGTAAAATCGAGGAAAGAATTTCATTGTATTGCATTTTCTTGTTTACTGTGTTTGTAACTTTGTTGACAGGATCATGTGCCAGTGAAGCTGAATTACTAAAGTAACTGCAGCCAATTTTTAAATAAAGCTACAGTCATTCTGTTCTCTGCCACTGATCTCAGTTAAATCATGGTCTGTCATCAAACTGAAACTTCTGTGGATGTGCTAAAAACAACTTAGCTACAAACACCTTCATACTATAACTGTCAATGAAAGCTTAACTCATTCTTGTAACTTCTGTTAAACTCCATATAAATAAGACAAGTTCTCTGTATTCACCACCTCAGACTTTGAAGATTACTCTTCTGTGGTTCACTAGCATCAATAAAATTTCCATTCTTCTTCTAAATTTCTGGCTACTGTTGATTCAATTTTTCCTGCAACACCAAAGGTAAATTCTTTCAAAGGTCTGATCATGTAAAATGGAACCCAACAACTTTCTATAGTTGTTAAAAAAATATAGCATAGTATCAGAGCATAAGTTTTGAGTGATACTAGAAGATAACACACTAATGTGACCTAGATGACACGTTTTGTGGTATCTAAGTGTGGGAGACCACCATGATACTCTCTGCTGAGAAATAAATCCCTTCCCTCAATGTGTCCATCAGATTGCACCATCAACCCTATTCATTGAGATATGCAGAGCTGGCTATGTTGAAACAGATGTTCCCTTAATTAGCTAAAAGAATATTATCAATGATGGCCAAAGCACTGTTGATCCCATTAATAACAAGGCAGAAACATGTGGGTGAGAATAGCCTCCATGTTGATGTCTGGGATGGAGGTTCAAGGAGAAACCTGCGGGGTTCCAGTGATAAGATATGAGTAAGTGGGGCTGGGGATTTGCTCAGCGGCATAAGTTCCTGCCTTGCAAGCGCGCGGTCATGAGTTCTATCCCAGGTACAGATTTTTGAAAAAAGATATGAGAAAACATCTCAGTTGAGGCCATTGAATTCAAAAAGTATTTCACCTTTGGGGCTGCAAAAGTGCAAATGTTGCATGCATCAAAATTCCTTATGTTTCTAATTGGAGGATTCTGTGTCTGATAAGAAATTGCTATTTCTCATTGCAGATGATGGGTGAAAAGTTTCTTTTTCCTAGCACACTGTATTGAACCCCACCCACTTCTCTGACTTATACTAGTAAAAGCCATAAATTTTTGGAAAAGAGGTGTTTTGTTTCACAGAAAATATTGGATCATTCTAGGTCTCCTCAACTGCAGAACTTTCTGTCTTTACTTTGAATTCATGTGCCATACTGCTGAATGTGATGGACTGACACCCTCCATTTGGGTATCTAAAAAATTTGTAAAGGAAATTGGAAAGGAAGTGACTGTTTTTCCCTGGAGATGCTTTTAAAATTCTGATTCAACAGTATGAAGGCCTGCTAATTTCAGGCATAGAGTAAACTGGGTCAAGGAAAGCAATTAGCATATGAATGTACATAGCAACAAACCCACATGTGCTTAATACTAACTTTTCCAACAACTGTGAGGATGAACTCTCTGCCTTTATTCATCATCTGAAAAATATAATGGGCCAGTAAGTGGCTGGATTGGTCCTGCTTAGAGGCAGAGCTTCTGTAGCAAGCTATGGGGTGATCATTGATCCACCTAACTCCTTTGATAATAATTGCAAAGCTCTAAAAGAGCAGAGTAGGAATGAAGGGTATTTGTTATGGTTGATACATTATGTCAAATTTAGAAGCTACCAAGTTTAACTGAGAATTCAGCAGGGATCCAAGGTCCTTAATTTGTAACTATTCTCATCCTGTGCAAGAGGAGAGCACAGAGATTTTGTGAGTGCTACACTTCCCCCTGGAGATGGAGATGGCATGTGCATAATATAAGGAAAAAGAAGAGGCTTGCTGTCTCCATTTTGCTCTTGTTTATTTGCTGTCTTCTGCCACCTCAAATTGTTGCCATGGTACCCTGCCTTGGATCCAGCTGATTATGAACTGAAACCTCCACAGTGAGCTACATAAAACTTTCCTTCCCTCATTTTGGGTGTGGGTATTTTTTCCCA